>CM069908.1:143715485-143830224 GCA_036172215.1 Camellia granthamiana | reverse complement strand
ATGGGGAGGATTAATCAGGTTGTTTTGAACAATGGGGAGAAGATCACCAAATCTAAGGATGTGATTTCTGCCTTTGTTAACACATTCTCGAATCAATTTGGCAAACCCTTTTGAGGACGATTACAAGGGCTATGGTATAATTAGCTCTTTGGTGAAGAATTGTATTACTCCTTCCCAAGCTGAGTCTTTTGCTTGTGATGTGACTGATAAAGAGATTCGTGATGTTTTCTGGTCCATGAAAACTAACAAAGCGCCTAGATCTGATGGGTATTCTGTTGGCTTCTTCAAACAGTCTTGGGGGGTGGTGGGTAGAGAGGTGACCGAAGCTATTAAATCCTTTTTCAAATCTGGTGAGCTTCTTCAACAAGTTAACAACACCACCATTGCTCTCATTCCTAAAATCCCTAATGCGGTGAAAGTAGGGGAGTATAGACCTATATCTTGCTGCAATACTGTGTATAAGTATATATCCAAAATTATTGCAAATAGACTTAAGGTGGTTCTCCCAGACCTTATTGACCCTGTACAGTCTGCTTTTGTACAAGAGAGAAGAATTTCTGATAATATCTTTTTTTCTCAGGAATTAATGAGAGGTTACCATAAAAAATCCTCCACTCCCAAGTGCACTACGAAAGTCGACATCATGAAGGCGTATGATAATGTTAGGTGGGAGTTCATGATTGATGTGTTAAAGGCTATGAAGATTCCTTCCATCTTTATTAATTGGATTGTTGCTTGCATGACTAGCCCCTCTTTCTCCATTTGTATTAATGGGAGTCTGCATGGGTATTTTAAAAGGGCTAGAAGGCTTAGACAAGGGGACCCAATTTCTCCTTACCTTTTTGTGCTGGTTATGGAGATATTGTCTAGGATTCTTGCTGAAAAGGCTTCCCTCCCGGAGTTTAAATATCATTGGACATATAAGAAAAACAGGATTGTTAATCTTTGTTTTGCTGACGACTTGATGATCTTTTGTAAGGGGTCTATTCCTACTGTTATGGCTATTAAAGAGGGTTTACAAGAATTTCAGGCATTGTCTGGTCTCTCTCCTAGCCCTAACAAAAGCCATGTCTTTTTCTCTGGATATGAGAAGAAACTGAGAGATGAGATTTTTGTTGTGACTAAGTTTGCTGAAGGCCAGCTTCCTGTTAGATATTTGGGGGTTCCCCTTATCTCTACTAAACTCAAAGCAGCTGATTGCCAACAGCTTGTGGAGAGAATCACTAAGAGAATCAAGAGTTGGACTAACAAATGCTTGTCCTATGCTGGTAGAGCCTAGTTGATCTAGTCCATTCTTTTTTTCATGCAAGTGTATTGGTCCTCTCTCTTTATCCTTCCCAAAAAGATTATTACAAATATTGAGAGTTTATTTCGTTCTTTTTTCTGGACTGGTAATGATCTCAGGAAGCATGGGGCTAAAATTGCTTGGGATAGAATTTGTGCTCCTAAAAATGAAGGGGGTCTGGGTTTTAAATCGGTGGAAGTGTGGAACAAAGCGGCTATGGCCAAACACATTTGGTTCTTATTCTCCGGGGGTGAGCAATTGATGTGGTGTCAATGGGTTAAATCCTACCTTTTCAAAGGAATAAGTTTTTGGAATGTGAAGGCTCCCTCTGACCCCTCTTGGGTTTGGAGGAAGATTTTGGCACTTAGACCCATTATTTATCCCCTGATCAAGCATGTTATTGGGGATGGTTTGAACACTTTCCTGTGGTATGATAATTGGCACCCCCTTGGCTCATTGATGGATAGGTTTGGGGAGAGAATAATGTATGACACTAATCTTAATAGTAAGCCCAAAGTTAAGGAGATTGTCTGTGACCAGGCTTGGAAGTGGTCCACTGCTAATACTTGGGAGGTTAGGGATCTTATTAATAATACCCCTGATACCTTACAGCCTGGCCATGGGCCTAATAGAGTTATTTGGACCCCTGATAAGCATGGTTCTTTCTCTATCATTTCAACTTGGAATATTTGGAGGAAAGCTTTTACCATTGTTCCTTGGGCTCCTTTGATCTGGGGCCCTTGTAATATCCCTAAGACTAGCTTTGTGACTTAGATGGCTGTCCAGGGTAGACTCACAACTGGCGACAGGACTGTGTTGTTTGGCATTGATCAACCTTATGTCTGTGTTTTTTGTAATTGGGATTGTGAGGATCATTGTCACTTGTTTTTCCAATGCCCATTCTCTGAAAGAGTGTGGACTGGCCTGCTGTCTAAGATTGCTGTTTCTTGGCCCAATTTGCCTTGGCCTAATCTGGTAACTTTCCTGTCTCAACAAATCAAGGGTAAGTCTTTTAAGGCCATTATCTCTAGACTTGTGTTTACTTGTACTGTCTATCACTTGTGGTTAGCTCGGAATAATAAAATTTTTAACCAAGCCTTAATTCCAAAAAAGGTGGTTATTAAATTGATTGTGGACATGATTAGGTTCCGTATACTTTCTTTTACTAACTTGAAAAGTTGCCCTAGTGACAGATGGTTGTTAAATACCTGGAGTCTCCCTCAGTCGATCTTAAAAGACTATACAATCATGGAAAGCGACACTAGAAGAATGAGGGATAATGATAGTTCAGTAAATGTGGGTTGAGTGAAAGTGAGCAAGAGTGTGTGTTTTCTAATGTTTGTTTCTTCTATAGCTCAGTGTTTGCTGGAATGAAGATCAAGTACAACCAATGTGGGTTGAGGGATGTGAGCACATCTATAATTCCAACCAGTCACTGCCCATACAGTTTATTTCTAACATACTACATATATAGCCATACTTTATCTATTTTGCAGGTACATGAGGCAATGAAGGTATGTTGCAACCATGGTGTGTGGGTTGAGTGATGGGAGCTTATATATTGTGTGATTGTCTTTTCTTGCCGAGTGTTGTGAGCTTCTAAATAAAGGGTTGAGTGATGTGAGCATTTATGTTATCTATGTTGGTGTTTGTGATTTGGAAAAAATTGTATATGGTAATACATCCTTGTCTAATTGAGGTGTTCTTACTTCATTTCTTATATTGGACAAGAGTTATTGACAACCTAGTTTATGCCTAGATAGGTCCTTTTTTGGCCTACCCTTGCGAGCTGTGCTAGGGATTGCTCCTGTATTGTGTTTTCTTTGTTTTGGGTGGTTGAGAACGTCATATATGTTCATGTTTCAACATATAGTCTGTATGAGGTTCTTGAACATAGTCTAGTCTTTTTTGTGGTGGCTATTTTTTGCTGTGTTGGTAGTCCTAAACAGGTGGGCTGTTTTGCTTTGTTTTGCTGTGTCTAGCAGTTTTGTATAGGTTCTGTTAGGGCCTGGGGCATGCCCTTTGTATTTGTGTATCCTCTTGTCTTTTATTTATGACTTATTCACTCAAAAAAAAAAAAGAGTTCATGACCGACACACCATAACAAAAACCAGACAACAACACAATTATATCGGTGTGTGTATATATCAGTGTGTGTATTCACCTTCAATAAATTATAATATCTATATATATTACAAATCATAGGTGAATAGGAATTTCTTTATCAATTTCTTTATGATATCCGTTGCATCCCTATGATTTCTTTATCAATTACTGTGAATGTATACTCAGTTTATCCCCAAAAAATCAAAATCTTGAACTCTCTCTCTCAGGTCTTAGGGTTTCGCATGAGTGGTGGCGGCGGGACTAGGGAGTAGAAGTGGCCAAACCCTAGATCTAGATTAAGATTGTGGCTCGTCGTTGGTGGCAAGATCGAGGTCGCGAGAGAGAGAGAGAGAGAGAGAGAGAGAGAGAGAGAGAGAGAGAGAGAGAGAAGGGGGCTCTTGGCTATGGGAATGGTTGTCAGTGAGTTGGTAGTTTTAGAGAGAGAAAATAGGAGGAAGAAAAAGAAGAAGAAGAAGGGAAGATGGGTTGCAACGGCGATGGTGGAGAGGTGGTGGTGCCGTAAGTAAAGGAAGGCCGGAGGTCGCTAGCTATGGGGGTCACGGTGGTGTGGGCTGCCGCTACTATCTTTCTTTTTCCTCGTCGTCTCCTTTGTTTCTGTTCTCTATTTTTTTTTCTTTTCTTATTTTTTTTGAAATTTTGTCCCAAAACGACATCGTTTTGGGACACTGCAGGAAGTCCCTCAGGAAAGGATGGTAGAGGTTCTGAACTCCATTTACATTCACCCTAACATTTACACACCCCCTCTCTCTTTCTTCCCTCTACTATATCTCGCTATATTTCTCCTTTGCCTCCTACGTACAGACCCCTTCGACTTTGCCGCTACCATGGAGTACGGCGCCTAGAAGTCTGCTGCCAAAACCCTAACCCCCAGCTAGTTCTGCACCATTCCTAGTGAGTTCTTCGATCTAGTTCTCTTCTTTCTTCTTTTTCCTCTTTATCTTCTCCGATTTGAACCGCCACCGCCATCTTTAGCAAAGAACAAGTCTCCATCCTTGAATCGGCAAAGAATGAGTTCAACGTTGCTTCGTGGATCATCGGCTTTGTTTTGTTCTCTTTCTCTCTCTATATATATATATATATTTATACGAATCTTTGTATTTGATTCAATAGGGCTTTGATCATGCAGCTACTTTGGCAAAACAGTCAAGTGGTTATACCGAGCCAAAACTAAAGATCTATCAAGATGTCTAACATCGAAGACACCGTTACACCAACTGAGCCATCGGTAGCCAGAGAGATTAGACCAGAGGATCTCTATCTCTCTCTCTCTCTTAGATGCTATTTTTTTTTTTTTAGATCTAGCTTCTTGTTGTATGTATATATCACTTGATGATGATGAGTCTGATTGATCAGCTCTTTGTTTTTGTTCAACCTCCATTTTCCACATCTCCTGCTTGATGTAGGTGTATTTCTTGAAGATTTTTGTACATAGGTTGACAATTCCATTAGTATAGATAGGTTGGAAATTTACTACATATCCAACCAAATAGTGTGAGAACTTTGTTTGTTACATGCAAAAACATCACAGCTATGTTTCTATCATAACAACTTCAATTAATGCACCAAAAACATTTTGCAAAATCACATTTCACTTCCAAATCCAAACAGATTTGCTTCGTCTCCTCTGTTTAGCTGCCGAGAAAAGTCCAAAATGTTGAGGAACAATCTCTTTTAGCACTAAAATGGTTGTGGAACACAAACAATATTTGATTCTTCTTTTAAATAGTGGATTTAAATAGATCCATTAAATGGATCTGTTGAATAGTTGACTTTTAATAGATAAAATAAAAGATTAGATCTATTCAGATCTACTTCAATAGAAAGAAAAAAAAAATTGAATAGATAAAAAAATTTTACAAATAAAAAAATTAGACAGACAAAATTTGGACAATTAACAAAATTTAGACACACATTCGAATAGATAAAGGGTGGTTGTGGTGGTGATGATGATGATAATGGTGATGATGATGATTATGACTATGACGATCAAAATCAAACATATAATTTTTTTGTTTTTGTTTTATTTTTGTGTTGAACAGATAAGGATGAAAGGGAGAAGAAAGATTTGAACAGATAATAAAATATGTTAAAAATTTGAACAGATAAAAAAAATTAAACATATAAAAAATTAAACAGATAAGTGAAAAAATTGCACAGATAATAAAATTTGGACAAGGGGAAAAATTTTGAACAAATAGGAAAAATTTTGAACAAATAAGGAAAAAACTTAAACAGATAGTCAAAAATTTGAATAGATAGTCAATGAAAGTCAACAGGTAAAAAAAGTCAATAAATAAATTAAGGAATAAAATTAAAAATAAAATATCCTCCAAAACTAACAAAAGGATCTCTCATCAAATATTTCACAAAGGGTGGAGATTTGACAACAAAGAAACCCATCCAAACGGAAAGTACATAACATAAGCATAAGCTATTGGCCAAAAAAAAAAAAAAAAAAGCATAAGCTCGACCTAGAAACCAAAAAAGTGAACATATATATCTCTTGCTAATAGAAAAACAACCATTATCAGTGTGTTTGGTTTTAGTTTTCTGAAAATTGAGTTTTTTTATTTTTTATATATTTTTATTTTTAGTGAATATTTTTAAAATTTTAAACAATTTTTTTACTTTTTTAGATGCACTTTATTTAGATATATCTAAATAATAAAATATTTATGAAAAAATATTTTAAAAAATTAATAAATACACAAAAATAAGAAAAATGTACTGAATTTTCATATATTTTTATATTTTTAGTATTTAGTGATTTTTTTTTTAAAAAAAATCACAAATATTATACTTTTTGAGTATATTTATGTTAGGTGTGTCTAAAAATTTAAAAAATTGCTTAAAATTTTAAAAAAATTTAATAAAAACAAAAAAAAAATACAGAAAATAAGAACGTAAAATTTTTTAAAAATTGAATTTTAAAAACTGAAATCAAGCATCGGACCAATATATATTCAAATTTCCCCAGTCGTGTTTTGGAACTCCCAAAGCCTTCTACACGGCACTGGAGCAAGACAATAGACTACTGGTAATGAAGATAAGCTAAAGCCTTTGCTGTATTACCCATAGTGGAGTGACACGCTCGTCAATTACCTTTGCCTTTACACTTCGTCCATTACCAAAAATGGTAATTTTGTTCAAGCACCTCTTTTTGTTATTGAACCACCCAGTTGACAGTGCCACCACTAGTGTGTCGTCCAAACGGTACTTGTTATTGTTGAGTATATCTCTTTACTGAAGTGTGAGATCCAATTAATTTTTGAAAAAGAATTTAATTTGGTTTAGTATTAATTATAATATATTTTTATATATTATATTTAATTTGTGGAGATCCAATCCAATTTAGTTTGGAAACAACTAAGGTTTTGATAAAAAAACTCTAAATTCACAATACATATTTTAGATATTGTTTTTCCCAAGGAAAAGGTGTTGTGCGGCTGCAACAACATTGAAAAACCAATTCGGTGAAAAAATTTGAGTTGGTGTGCTTCGGTTTCGGCTTCATAGTTGGATGTTTTGGTGGAGTTAATTTGGGTCTATTATTTTGGGTCTTGTACAACTCTGGTTCTGAAGATTTTGGTTTATCTATTTGGTGAGGTCTTTCCTCTTGTTTATTTGTGATTATTTGGAATTCACTTAAGGGTGGTTTGTGAGACTATTAATGTGTCGTTTGTAATCGTTTGGAAACTCTTTGGTTGTAGTGGAATCGGATTTCGATCCCGTGAACGTACCTCACATTGAGGGAATCACGTAAAAATTCTTGTGTTGGTTTTGATTTAATTTTTTCGCATTAATTTTTATTCCCATTGATTGATTTACTTGTAGGAAATCATTAATTTTCCCAAACAGTTATCGCATTCACATGGCCCGCCACCATCTGCACCCTTTTGAAAGTTTTTCAGTGTCAACATTGCCTTTGTATGATCAGACACTCGTGGCGAACAGCACTGCAAGCTAAAACACAAAAAAGTTTAAATTTGTTAGTGACTTATAATTAAAATTTCTATTTTCTTGTAAAATTTTATCCTAATTAAATTCATATTAGCGTCTCCTATTTGTTTCTTTTCTTTCGCTTCATTTTCTACCATTTTAATTTTCATCAATTATTTATTTCTAATCAAATGGAGCCTATATGTTTGTTTTTTTTTTTTTTTTTAAAAATAAAAAAAAGGATAAATTACACTCACCGCTCCTGAAGTTTGAGGAAAATACAATTAGCTCTACATTTTTTCACATAATTAGACTACTCTCCCATTAAGTATGGTTAAAACGACTAAAACTAATGCATATGGTGGGTAGATATTAAATAAACAAAGATAATATACAATTTAGTGGAAAATAAAACATCTCCAGCGGTTACTCTTTTTTTCATCAAATTTGAATAAAGATTTGGACTAAAAGCTTCATCAAACAACCGGGATGATGTCTGAGCAGTCAACCAACTTAGTGTAAATTTTCTTCAAATTTTCTCCAATCCGCTCATCCAGCTAGTCATCCATCTGGTCCGTCCACCAATGTAAAACCCAAGTTTTGTATATAATTATTTTTGGATAGATTAGTAATTAAATTAATTTATGTGGGTTATTTAGTGATATCAAGGATTTAATTATGAGATGGCATTATTATTTCAATTAATTGTATGGGTAATTTAGTAATCTTAAGAATTAGGTTTTCAATCCTTTAAAAAAAAAAAAAAAAAAGAGAAGAAAGAAAAAGAGAGGCGCAGCGCCGTGAGGAGACGAGAGAGAGAGAGAGAGAGAGAGAGAGCATCAGAGAGTGAGAAAAGTGCTGTGTGTGGGTGTGTGTTGTGCCGTGGGAGTTAGAAAAGAAAAACAAAAGAAAAGAAAAAAAAAAAAAAAGAAAAAAAAAAGGGGTTTTGGGTTTTACCTTGGTGGTTCAATCAATCTTCTCATTATTGCTTCAATCTTCAAGAAAAAAATTAGGCTATTTCAAGGTTGTGAGATTAAGGTGGATCTTGGTAATTTGAGTTTAGCTTGGGAAATATTATTTTAGCTGTTTGAGGTAAGTAACCCTCTATCACTGTTGGTTTATTTTTAATCATATCGAATCGTTTAAAATCATAAATATTTATTCGTAGCTCTCCTGTTCTCTTAAAATAAAATATGGGTCAAGTATAAAACAAAATCGAATATTATTATGAAAATTATTTGAATATTTGGTGAAACTATTCTGAAAATTGTACTAAACGTTTATTCTGAAAATATCGAATGTTTTATTTAAAATTTGTGTATTGTGTGAATTTTGAACATCACTCTAGTCTGACTATGATTTGGACCCTAGCCAATGGGGGTTATTTATTGGCACAGAAACTAGTTTCTTTTGGGGCTTTACCACCGGCCTATGTGTGGTTCTGGGCCTTGTCACGGGCTAAGTGACCGTAGTCATTAAGACTTGGGTTTTTTTTTTAATCGAATCATTGAACCATCTGAATATCGAACCATCGATTTGAACAACGAATTACTTTGAATTATCTTGTTGGCTTTTCATTTAAAATGTATTGTACATTGTTTATTTTTAGCTATGAAACCATCTTACCAATAATTATTCATTTATTGAACTGTAGAAAAATTTATATTTATTGGTTATCGATTTATTTATTTATTTATTTTTGTATACTTGATCCAGCTGGCAGTGATGGTTGGTTATTTACTGGGCTCTAACTTACCCTTATTTTTTTTTCAGATTCTGAAGAGTAGAGCTGCGCGGGATTTTTACATGTGGGAGTGCCGAGAGTAGGGCTATGGATTAAGTACTTGGATTATAATTTTGTTAAAGGATTTTAATAGTGGACTTGGTGGAAAATTATCATAATGTGCTAAGAGTAGAACTATGATTTAAGTACTTGGATTATTGTTTTGTTAATGGATTTTGTTAGTAGGACTTGGTGGATAATTTCATACGATAAGAATAATCAATTTTTGTGGATTTTAGCATTATGACAATTTAAGGATTTATATTGAGTATTTTACATTGTGGGTTATGTGATTGGATTCTTAGCCTTGCATGCTCACTTTTAGGAGTGTGCGGCGTTGTCACGGAGCTTGGGGCGTGACAGGTCACCTGCGAGATTTGATGAAAGGTTAAACGCTCCCTTGATTTAATAAAAATAAAATAAAATAAATCTCCCTTCATTTAATACCAATTTGATGAAACAGTTGGAACATCGTTTTCACCAAATTTTCATGAAATTTAAATTTCATAAAAGATTTGAATCTGAGTTAGAGATGATATAACAAATTACTGATGAAAACATATCTAATTATTATGTGAATTAAAACTTCATGGGAGACCAATGTAATTATATGTCAAGAGTATGAGGTTAATTATATTTTCTCTAAATTTTAGGGGAGGTGATTACAATTTACCCAAAAAAATTATACCATTTGTATAAAATAGTGTTGGTAATACACTCGGGCGAAGTTACAATCTGCACTTTTACCAAATATCACCATGTGCGTAATATAATTATAACGTTCCATATCAAATACTATAAGTCATAACTTTTTTGACCAAAATAATTTGTAACATTTCTCACCATAAATGTTTCGTAATACTTTCACTACATCATTCATAATATAACCACAATAGTTCGTAACTTTTACTCTAAGAGTTCACAATATAAATTCACCATTCATAACTTTTATTACAAATTAACATAATACACAACATTTTTTTACCAAAAAAATGATAACTTTCTTATGGTATGTTGTGCACTTTCTTAGGGAAGCATACCATAGATTTCTCCTAGACACTAGGTAATTTTTTTTTTTTTTTTTTGGGGGGGGGGGGGGGGTATCAATTATAAAAAATTATTTACAATATGAAAAGAATTATATTCGACAATCATAGTCCAACCAACATAACAAAGATCACCATAATGGGGAAAAAACAATTTGCCTAACAATCAATCTAAGAAAAAGTCTCATAATGAGGAAGAATTAAACAATACAAAAAATACCAAATAATAAGAGATAAATTCTCAATCCTTACATTTAACATAAAGATTGACCTTCTAACCTTTTAAATAGAAGTGTACAAGGGCAGACTGAAAGTGAGATTGATCCCCTACATTAGTAGATGGTGTGATTAGTCCTCCGAATTAGTCAGTCTAGTGAGCCGGATACTAAATTATCACAAAAAAAAAAAAAAAAAAAAGAAAAGAAAAGAGCGGACTGAACTAGCCAAGTTGATTAATACACTGATTAAGTAGTTATGTGGGGTGGCTGTCTAGATTAAATTTCTTTGGGTGTGAATTGTGGGTGTTGACTCTTGTTATGTCTGTGTTGTCTTGTTGGTTGCTCACCAACCTTGATATGTGCTAGCAGAAAATTTTGCTAGCTCTATGATGCCAACCTAGCTAGGTCGGAGTATAGAGCTAGTTGTGATACTTTTTGCACCCTCCCTCCTTTATTGATGTATATCTTTTGATAATTATCAATAATGTTTCTTTTTCTTGTTAAAAATAAAAATAAAATAATAGTTATGTGGGGTGAAAATTATCACAAAAAAACAATAGCTACCACTACAAAAAATTACACTTTCAACTACCAAATTTTTAGTCGCCGAAAGTCAATGGTGACTAAAGTTTTTCGTTGCCCACTTAGTCGCCAAAGCCTTGTCAGTGATAGTCAATGGCGACTAAATTTACGTTGGTCACTGATTATCTTATCTTCGGCTACTAAACGAAGTTAGTTGCCAATGACCACTTTTTGGCGACAAAAGATTTAGTCGCCAAAAGTAATCAAATTAAAATAAAATTCTCTTTCAACGACTAAAATACTTAGTCTCTAAAATGTTTTAGTCACTAATAATAATACATTTAGCGACTACATATTTTAGTCGTCATTTTTTGTCACCATTAGCTGCCAAATAGTTTAGTCACTATTATATTTCACGACTAAACATTTTAGTTGCCAAAAGACTGGATATTTTCATTTCATTGTATTTTGCGACCAAAAATTTTAGTTGCCGAAAGATGCCATGTTCTTTTCTGACTAAAATATTTAGTCAGCAATAGTTTCTTTCCTCATCTATATTTGTTTTGGCTACTAACTATTTGGTTGTCAAAAGTCTTTTCTTTCTTTTTTTTTTTGGTTACTAAATATTTAGTCATCAAACACCTTTGCTTGCATTTTTGGCTACCAAATATTTAGTAACCAAAAACTTTATAATCTATTTTTTTTATTAAAAAAAAAATTAACTTCTCAATCAATATTTATTCCATTATTAGTGCAACCTGTATCCTGTATACAAACAAAATAATCCATATGCTGATTATATTATCAACTGTGCGGGGGTGATTTCCACACTATGAAGAAGGGTTGAACTTCATGGAAGAACAGCGTGCGCTGGGAATTGAAGATCTACAAGGAATAACAAACGGTGAGGCTGCCCGACCGGGGTTTGGTCGGGAACCCCTCCAATGGTAAAGTCAGCAACTCAGGGAGAGGAAGAAGAGAGAATGCAGAGAGTGTATATGTGTTGAGTGTGTGGATTTTCGGATCCCTTGAGAGTGAATAGTGTTCACCTTTTATAGGAGAAGATTGTTTGTCGTTCAAGTCCTTCTCTCTCTGCCATCTGTCCAATGTGTCTCATTCGTGGTCGTCTCCCATTGGAGGAGGACGACCACTTCGCCTAACACTCGGGTGCAGGTCTGTTTTGTTTGTCTCATTAGCGGACATCTCTCATTGGAGGAGGACGACCACTCCGCCTGCCATTCAAATGCAGGTCTGTCATATATGCACCTTGTCCCTCTGCACCTCCATGTCTCCACGTTCTGTTCATACAAAGGGAGAGGAGCAGAATTGTTTGTCTCTTGTTAGCCCAAGAAAGATCTTCAGTGAATTGGCCTTCTCTAAGTTGGTCTGCTCTAGAACGGTTGTCCAACCAGGAGGTCCAACATGTTGCTCAACCCACTTCGGAGTGGTTCTGTCCAGCCAGAAGGTCCACCATGTTGCTCGGCCCACTTTGGAGTGACGCTCATACATTGGGCCGAACTCCTATGATTGTCTTGCTTCGGAGCAAGTGTTGGCCATAGGGTTGAGGTTTGACCTAGCTCCACCTTGGAGTGAGTATCGCATTGGGCCTAGCACCAAGACTTGATTAATTTTTACCCACTTCATTTGCCCCCTGGCTTGCGCTTATGTTTGGCGAAGCAGAAGCCAATTCTGTCACAAACTTCGAAGTTTGGTTGATCACAACTTAATTTGAGCTCCATGAGTTGGATTAAAAATTATTGTTCGGTCCAACGTTTGCGTCTGCCCAATGTTTCGTAGCTCAATTGTGCCCCCAAACTAAATGTGTGTCTTCACTAGCCTTGTAATTGTCCGGCTTGGTGCTCTTTCAGTCGGCCGAGCGTCGTTGCTTGATTTGAAAAAAAATATATATATATATACACAAAAATTTATTTTATTTTATTTTATTATTATTATTTTTAAAAAACATATATATACACAAAATTTGTTTTTAAAAATTATTTTTTAATTATTTATTTTTAAAAATATATATATACACAAGAAAATTTTTTTATTTTTTATTTTTTTGAAAATGTATATACATAAATTTATTTTTTATTCTTTTTTTTATTATCTCACATTGCACATGACCATTAGCTTATATAAACAATCACCTTGAATGTACAGTGGGCCCTTTTGCTTTGCTTGACTTTTGGTGCATATTTTGGTGCATAGTCACAGGATAAATCCTCCCTTGCTCAACTTCCACATGCATTATCTAAGCAAACTTGTTGGTTGGCTGAACGTGCAAGAATTGTATATATTGCTCCGAGCAGAGTATGGACGTAATTAGCAAAACTGTTCGGCTCACTTCTTCATGCGCTGGTCGGTCGTGTCTTTGATTGCTGCTCGGCCGAAATATTTTGGCTAGTTTGCTCGTGTTGTAGCTCGGTCAGACTGCGTCTTGTTCGGCCCAACGCAGCTTCTTCAATTCATTTCAGTTCATAGGTTCTGCTCACACCCAGCTTGGCTTACCTCATGCACGTTACAACTTGGTCGGTTATCGTCGATGCTCGGTCGACCCTTTTCCGACACTTGGTGGGGCCGAACAACTCTTATCTATTTTACGCAAGACTTACCCAGCTTGGTCCTATTATTTTGATCTTCCAATTCTTGTTCTGCATCGTTCGGCCTCCTCTTTATCACTTGTAAATTGTTTTCCAATCTGTGCAGAGTTGTTCAGTCGGCCATGTTCGGCCTTCTTGACTTGTCTTTGATGTTGTACTGGTGCTCGGTTGGCCGAACTAAATATTAAAAAGAAATTGATGCAACTCAGTCTTGTAGCTCGGCCCTGACCCCATTCGTATTATCTTCTATCAATCAACATGTGGCCTTGTCGGACTGGCCTTTAGATTAGATGCTTTATATACTTTCCCTCACTAAAAATTTAAATTTCAAGAACCAGCTCATTACTTAAAATATAAAACAAATTCAGAGCTATCTTTTTGGCCTCCCATTTTCTCTCTCTAGAAACCCAGTTTGTTGGAGCTTCAAGCATTGCCTGCTGATTTTCCTTTACATCTTCTGTTAGTGGAGAAATGGGGACTTGCTGTCGTGAGTCTATTTGTGGCGTGTTCTTTCCCTAGCTGTCGCCGGTGCTCTATTCTTGCTTCGGTGTGGGTTCACCTTTGCTGTTACCAACTCGCGTCACCAATTCTGGTATTTGCTCCATCGCTGGGTTGTTGCTAAAGTGCTGCTGTTTTGTTGCCGGTGAGCTTGCGACGTTGAATCTATGTTGTTAGCTTTGGGTCTACTAGATTTGAAGCTTGTTCGCTCGTGTTTTTTTTGACAGTGGTGGTCCGCTGTGTCGTTATCGTTAGAGGACTTCTAACCACTATCGTGGTCATGTTTTTGAGCCGTCAACGGTCGTCGTTGCCGAAGCCATCTGCCATTATTTCCAGCGGGGCTACCCATTGATTTTTCGTTGGTGTTCTCAATTGGTTGGTTTCGCTCGGCATTGTAAGTTCTTATAATCGGTTACATTTTTGTTGCTTCAAAACAACACTGTGAGTCTTTGCCATATATATATATACATATATATACACTTCGGTACTTTCAAGTTGCTGGTGGCAATTTGTTGCTTTTGACTTTGCTCCAACAAAGTTGAGTTTGGTGTTTTCAATTCCATGAATCTATGTCTGCCTTCGTAGTATGTAAAGCATCTTTGTGGTTCTAACATTTATTTAGCTCCTTGCTCGGTCATTTCTTTTCATATCTAGCAGCATATTTCTTCTGTGGCCTTTGTTGTTCGATTGGACTGTTGCTCAGCCGTGGGTTTTGTTGGGATCTGGGATCCCGCCCAAGACCTTATAGAAATTATACCAAGCAGAAAAATACACCCACATTAAAGGAGACACCATATTTAACGTGGTTCGGCCTCAATGCCTACATCCACGGGAGAGTAGCCGGTTATCACTATAACAATGGAGAGATTACAGAAAGATTATAATAGAGGAGGAGCTCACACTCTCCTCACTCACCCACTCACCCACTCACCCGTCTCCCTCGCTCACACCGAGAGAGACGGTCTCTCCGCCTCACATCTCTCACTCTCTTTGGCTTGCTCTATCTCTCTCTCTCTTAAACCCTCCCATTAGCCTTCATTTATACACTAACAGAATGGTAGATGGAGAGGCTGGCCTTGCACATGGCCAGCTATTCCATTATACTTTCGATGGCTTTCTCAACATGGCCAGCTTATGATGATCACCCCTCACATGGGGTGATGATATCCCACAAATCACCCCCTCAACCCATGTGAGGTGATCCACAGCACACATTGCTGCTAATCTTGTTATGCCCAAATTTCAGCATACTCTGCTTCTCTTCACTAAGACGTTTGCACCCCCTGAAGCTAGAGATAACACAACAGAGATACAAGAGAATGAGGGAATCCTACATCCTCAACTCAACTCATACCACTCTCTGATTTGTAGAGAGCCTCTGCTCCTATCTCCCACAGATCTCTTCCACGCTTCCTGGCTTGGATGTCTTCTCTTGCTATACTTGAACTTGCGTAACCAAGATATCCGACACCCACTGATTGGATGTCTTGCACCCCCTGCTGGGATGCCCTTGACTGTCATGCATTACCTCGCAGGACCAGTCATTGGAGCAATAGAAAACTCATCGTTTATCCCATCAACGTCCTCTGTCTTCTTTGCTCGGAGCTTTTCCTCTGAACTATCAGCCTTTGCCCTCTGCACTTTTGAACAACCTCCTAGCGTTTCCACATACGCTTGTTGTTTGTGCTTTTGAAGTCCCTGATTTGCTGTCCAGTAGATTGATGGTTGACAGTAGCTCTATCTTTCAAAGCATCGTCAACTATGCAATTCCTTGCATAGTGCTCGCATCCATGGCTTTTGGTCTCCCTGCGTCGAGCTCGCCTGAGAGATCCACATCAACTCTATCCTCCGCTGCCATGGAAATAAAGAAACCACCATAGAGAAAAGAGACTTGCCACTCCCTGGCGCGCACATCTTGCGTTTTACCTGTCTTAATTCTCTGTCTGGAAGTTCCTGTGAACTTTCAACAACCCGTTGCTACACACTCTTCTTGCGCCTCTGTACGACACTCTAACGTACCCGTGCACTGCTGCACGTCTGCATTTGTGCTTTTGCGCTTAGTATGCTCCTCTGCAACTATTGTTCTACATGTCCACATACCATCAGTACCTACTCGTATACAGTAGCTCCAATAGCCACAGCATTTCCCTGAGCCTGTACTTGTTGCCAAATCATCTATCTGTCGATGAATGGTCTTCTCTTCTGATTGAAACCAGATCCTCTGATGACATCAAACAACCAGGAAAGTTCCAGGAAAGACTGGTGGGTCACAACCGGTCCACTTAAGAACCAGTCTCCTTAGACAATGTCTTTTTGACAGAACTTTCCTAGACATTGTTGATCTTGAGATAATCATGTCTGCAATCCTCTGATCACCCCTGACCAATCCTGATCTCCTCGATCTGCCATTTAATCAAGCCTGATCTTCTCTGGTCCTCAATGATCTATCTCGAGTTGTATCTTGTTGTCCAATCTGGTTAGAATCTACCCATTCTAACTCTTCAGTGAATCTGCAGTGTTCCACAATATCCGGCAACCTTCCTTCGAGTATTAAAGATGACAAACTCCCATGTTTTGACAATCTTTAAAAAAAACCGTCAGAATTTCACTATTTTTGACCTCGCGGTTGCGTCCGAAATGGTCCGATTAGCTAGGACCAACCTTCGCTGCACTTCCGGGGACCTCATGAAAAATTTCCCCAAAAGTTGGGCCACACCACAATTTTCTGAAAATTCTGGTCCAAATTCCAATTTTCAAAAGTTTAGGAAATATTCTATTGTTTCAACAGAATATTCCGTCACACTGCACCTGACGCCGTCTGTCCTTTTAATCTACCTTCTTTTTATAGAAACTCCGTCTCCAAAATCAGACCATACGGATGTGTCCGAAATACTCCAAATAGTTGAAAGCACTATTGGATCGCCAAAAACGGACCCCGAATGGCTTAGATCTAGCCAAAACATTTTGTACACCTTAGATCTGCGGCTGGCACCTTAGCCGCGAAGCAACCGAATCCGACCCTCCTCGGCTGCACCCTTAGCCGCGTCACACTGGATCTCCTCCTCCGTGTGCTGATGTGTCAGCTGACCTGGCACTGACGTGGCTGCCACATGGCAACCCTGCGCTGACTTGGCGCTGATGCGTGGCCGACACGCGGCACTGACTGGGCCGCTGACGTGGATAGACACGTGGCACTCCTTGCCGACGTGTTGCCACGTGTGCTGAGGTGGCACGCTTATGTGGCGTGCGCGTGTGGCATGCGCGTGTCGTGAACGCGCGTCTTGCTCAGTCACCTTCTTCCCTGGGACGCGCGTGCAGCACGTGTCGAGACTGAACCCACGCGCTGGTTGCTTGCACGGCGCGTGGAGGCGCCTGCAGCGACTGGGTCCTCACGCTCCTTCTTCAGGAGGCGCGTGATAGTGCGTCCGGGCTCTCATGGGTGTCTGCTTTGCATATTTGGACTCCCTCTCATTGAGACCTTCCTTTGGTATGCTCAAAATCTAATTTCGAGCAACCTGATTTCTGGACAGTTTCAAACAATACGCTGTTTTTGTTCTAAACGCCACCGACGAGGCTCTGATACCAATTGTTGGGATCTGGGATCCCGCCCAAGACCTTATAGAAATTATACCAAGTAGAAAAATACACCCACACTGAAGGAGACATCATATTTAACGTGGTTCGGCCTCAATGCCTACGTCCACGGGAGAGTAGCCGGTTATCACTATAACAATGGAGAGATTACAGAAAGATTATAATAGAGAAGGAGCTCACACTCTCCTCACTCACCCACTCACCCGTCTCCCTCGCTCACACCGAGAGAGACGGTCTCTCCGCCTCACATCTCTCACTCTCTTTGGCTTGCTCTATCTCTCTCTCTTAAACCCTCCCATTAGCCTTCATTTATACACTAACAGAATGGTAGATGGAGAGGCTGGCCTTGCACATGGCCAGCTATTCCATTATACTTTCAGTGGCTTTCTCAACATGGCCAGCTCATAATGATCACCCCTCACATGGGGTGATGATATCCCACAGGTTTGCCATTGATCGGCCTTAGAGGAGCATCACATTAAATTCACAGCTCGGTTGCTAGCTTGGTTCGTCGCCGTCGACGAATGAGTTCGGTCGGTTGCCGTTATTCCGTAGCTTGGTTCACACCAGCTTTCATGCTGCTCGGTTACATTTCCAATTTGTGCTCGGTTACATTTTTTCAGTGTCGCGCTCGGCTGGCCACCATCATCTTCAGTACTGGCATCCAATGAATCAAATGTATCCGTAGAGCAAAGTGATACGTTGCTGATTTGAAGGCGCAAACAGTTTACAGAACTACCAAAGCTGGCAATGGAACTTGATTTGTGCACCACCGAACCTTAAGCTCGGCCCTGTCTAATGCACTCACTCCGACTGTCGAGCCATCACGCGTCCTACATTTGACTAGTTTGGGGGCTGTCAACATGACGTGAAGGCATGGCCTTTTCAAAGTTTTTTAATGAAGACAAGCAAACCCACTTTGTTTAATACTTTCTCACTCTAGAAATTTGAATTTCCAGACCCATTTTTCCCATTTCCTTGCTGCCTCACTTTTTGACTCCAGGAACAACAGAACCCATTTTCAGAAAAAGAGTTTGACTTTGGCTTTGCTCTTACGTTTTTCTTTTTCTTGGAACTCTAAAGCAATTTTAAAATTTAATAATCTGATAACTTGACCTCCAGCTCTTTTTCTATAAATTCCAAACTTCTCTTCAGAAAATTGAGAGCTTGCACCAATGACGTGGTCTCCTCACTTTCTCACTCTAGAGAATTAGATTTTCAGAGTCTGGGGACAAACCCAGTGTTCTCTTCCTCGATCTTCATCTTTCGACAACCCGTCGGCGTTCGTTGCTCGCAGCAAAAAAATTATCCTCGCCGTTCTATTACCTTACAACCTCTTGTTCACTAGGTTTTGATCTTGTAAGTTTTTGAACTCTCTCCTTTTAATAAGCTTTTCTTACTGATTTTTGGTGGTCACTGTTTTGTAAGTCCTCCACTATTATTTATTTATCTATTGATTTCTTTTTCTTTTCTTTTCTTTTTTCTTTTTTTTTGCTTTTTTTTTTTTTTTTTTTTTGCAACTCACAATTTTTCTCTTGGTTACCACAGTGGGATTGCTTCATCGGAGAGGCTCGCCATCGGGTTCCCCTTGATTTTGACACTGTAAGTCATAGAACCCATGTATTTCTTTTCCAGCTTCACCATTACTCTTTTGGTTAAGTGTAACATTGAGAGTTGTCTAGCATACAGTTGCTCGGTCGGCCATTGTATCTCCAACCTTGCAAGTCATCCTTAGTGTAGTTGTTTGGTGGAACGTCACACCTCCCATGGGTAAGTTTCGGAACCTAGTGGACACTCTGGCAGGAATGGATGAGTTCCGCCGAAGATATAACATTCCCAATGATGTCACGCTGACATTGGCAGCGGTAGACGCGGATCGATCGTGTACGAGCACCACAATGCTCTTCTCAATTGCCTCCATCGTAGAGGGGGGTGTTAGGTTTCCGTTAAACCCTTTATTGTGTCGATTCTTTTCTTATTTTGAACTTACACCAATGCAAATATCAATGAACACATTTAGAGTGGTAAACAGTGCCTCAGTCTTGAACGACCTCTTAGACTTGGACTTAGGTATTTGGGATATCCTTCATTGCTACTCCTTGTGTCGTAATAAAGGCGGTAAAACCTTTTATGTCAAAGTTCGGTCGTTGGACCTCCAACTCGTTACTGAACTTCCTGATAACGACAAGCATTGCTCTGACTTCCTTCAAGTCGGAGGTAATTGGGAGTTTGCGGCCGAGGAGGTGGGCCGATCGAAGCAAGTTCCACGAGAGAACGGCCACCCAGGTCATTCTTTATTTTAGTTTCCTTTTATCCATTCGCTTATCGCCTGTGATTTTTTTTAAGTGTTATTGTTCGTACTTGTAGGTTCAAAGAAGCTAAAAAGGAGGCCAGAGAAAGAGCATCCGAGGGATATCAAAGTTGCACTAAGGTAGGAAGATCGATCGGCCCCCGCATTTGCTTAACTATGTGCGAACTTACAGACATGCCATCCAACGGAAACCCAAAGTAAATGACTTCTCGAGGGACTCACTTGAGATTGAAACCGAAGAGCAAGTTGGTCATACCACCGGAGCTTCCTCTTCCGCTGTTGTTTGTTCATCAAGTGGATCATTCAGTAGAGGCTACTCTCCGTCGCCAGACTTAGCAGACGAAATGGCTCGTAGCCAGAAGCTCAATCTTGATGCCTTAGTCTTTGGATCTGATGATGAGGACTTTCTAGCTGTTTCGACGGTCCGATACACGAGTTCCTTCTCCACCGATTGAGAGGTCTAAGGGTGGAAAAAAAGCATGTTGTTGTTCCTCCTCCTCCCGTTGCTACTCTTGCTCTTCCCGCTGATAGGGCCTCAAAGTGGAAGAGGTCCAAAGGTAAAGAAGTTGCTGGGGGTTCTAATGAGCAGGGCTCGGTTGAAGAATGGGTGCCTCCCTTAGAGCATAAACGGCCGAGCAATCACTACATCGGACAGCACAATCTACTCAAGCGATTTGGCCTTTGACTTATCAAAGACATTGCTACTACCTTTGGATATGGCGGAGCAAAACATTTCAAGCAACGTGTTGATCAAGGGTTCGGTGCAGATGCTAACCACAGTAAGTCTTCTTTTATGTCTTTGTCATTTCCTTAAATTTGGTTGTTGAGAATATGACATTTTGGTTTGGTGCAGTGCATTCAGAGGATGCACATCATGGATGAAAGGCGGCATCGTGAGGAGCAAGAGAAGGTTAAGACGATCAACATGTTGGCTGATGCTGATATGTCCTTGAAGGCGGCCGAAGAGGATCTAAAGGAGGTGGAAGATGCAAAGAAGAAGGCCGAAGCACTGATGTTCATGGCCAAGCGGAGGGCTACAGATGCCGATGCGGCTCTAAAGTCTTTAAAGGCTAATTATCAAGGGATGGTGGACGAGGCCGAACAGAGGGGCTATGACGAGGCCGAAAAGACCTATTCGGAGGAGATTTTGAAACTGAGGGACAAGATCTTTACTAAGGGCTAGACTGGGGCTCTGCGCGCTGCTAAGGTGGAAGAGGCTTCTCCTCTTTATGATATTGATGATATCCCAGTCCCTTCAAAGACCGCTGCAAGGGTTAGGATGAGAAGGCCTTAGGGGGATGGAGCTACGGATGTTGATCCTCCTTCTGGCCTTTCTCCTTTCTTGCCGAGCTCTTCCTTAGTTAGGCAGACTGTCAATCCTACAAAGGAGGAGCATCACGAGGATGGACACTATGAGGAGCAACGCGAGGAGTAAGTTGTTAGGTTGCCTCGGGTTTTTGCTTTTACTTCTGATTTAGTAGTTCTTTTGTAATGAAACTTGGAAGTTAATGAAGTATCTTCAACTTTTGCTTTAGTGCTTGGCTGGATAGGCTATGATACAAACCGAGCTCCCTTTTGTAATGAAGTACCTTTTAAATTTGCCAAGTGTTGAACTTACAACTTGTACTTTTTTATTTGTCTTGGAGTTCGGTCAGCTGGACCTCTTCTTTTGTAAGGCCGAACTCTTTTTGTAATTGAAGTTTCACTTCAATGCACTTGTTCTTACATTTTCGCAAGTGTTGAACTGCTTATCTTCAATTTTTGCTTATATGTCATGTTTGCCCCCGGCCGAGCAGAGGCTCTGTGGCCTAGCAGGCCATCTGTTCGGTCTGATCAGGCTTCGTGCCTTAGAAAAAGTTGAGTGAGTTTTTTGATGCCCCCAGCTAAGCATGAGCTCTGTGGCTCAGAAGGTTGTCTGTTCAGTCAGACCATGCTTCATGTCTTAGTAGAGAAAAAATTGTGAAAGTTTTTTATCATGTTGTTCGGCCGCCACCTGACTTGGTCAAGTTTTGGCGTGATTTAACCCTTCGTAGAGTGTAATTCTGCCCTTCTTCGAGCGCGAATTGTGAATATGGACCGTGCTTTAAGTAACGATACTTGGCACAAATTCCACCAAGTTATACCACTTGGCACCCCGCTCCAACCAAAGGGTTGAGTATCCGGGATTGGCTTGAGCTAAGACCCGTGGCCAATTTGCTCCACCGAGCATAAATGCACAACACAAGTAAATAAGGACAAACTGTAAAATAAATTTCCATTCATTGATACTTATAACTTTTGATTACATCAAGGCATGTTTTGAGAAATACATTACTGTAAGTACTTCATCTTAAGAATCATATCACTGGAAGTACTTCTTTAGGTTGGCGACGTTCCATGGTCTAGGGATTGCTTTCCTTGATAAGTCAGCCAGATAGTACGCGCCATTGCCAAGTGCTGAAGTAACCTTGTAGGGCCCCTCCCAATTAGCACCGAGTTTCCCTTCTCCAAGAACTTTCTTGTGATCCATGACCTTCCTGAGTACCAAATCACCTGGTAGGAATTGCCTTGGACGCACATTCTTGTTAAAGCTCTTAGTGAGTTGCTGCTGGTAAGCCGCCAATCAAATAAGGGCAGCTTCCCTACGTTCTTCAGCCATGTCCAGAGCTTGGGCGATGGCTTCATCATTGTCTGCCGACTCAAAGATCTCAGAACGGATGGTAGGAAGGCCAACCTCCAAAGGGATGACTGCTTCCATCCCGTAGGTAAGAGAGTAAGGCGTCTCACCAGTTGACCGACGAGGAGTAGTTCGGTAAGCCTAGAGGACATTTGGTATCTCTTCCACCCATTTGCCCTTGGCTTTTTCAAGACGCTTTTTTATCCCGTCAATGATCGTCTTATTAATTGGACGCTTCGGCTTGGCCATTGCCCTGTGGGTAGGTCGGAGTGGAGTTTCGGAACTCTATTTTTAAGTCAGCGCAAAATCTCTTGAAGATCTTGCCATCAAATTGTGTACCGTTGTCAGAGAGAAGGATTCTGGGAATGCCAAATCGAGTCACAACATTGCGCCAAACAAACCTCTTAGTGACTGCTTCTTTGATCTTGCACAAGGCCTCCACCTCCACCCACTTGGTGAAGTAGTCAGTTGCAGCGATGAAGAACCTTTTATTCCCAGTTCCCGTAGCTAATGGTCCAATAATGTCTAAGCCCCACTAAGCGAATGGCCAAGGACTGGTGAGGGGGGTTAGAGCTTTGGCTGGCTGGTGAATGAGAGGAGCAAACTTTTGGCACTTGTCGCACTTGCGGACATACTGTTGGGCCTCCTTTTGCATGCGCGGCCACCAATACCTGTGTGTTAGGGCTCGGTGTGCCAAGGACCGACCACCAGTGTGACTTGCACAGATTTCATCATGGATCTCATAAAGCACATCTTCCACCAAACTTAGATGAACACAGAGTAGATAAGGGCCCATGTAGGACTTCTTGTAAAGCTTCCCAGATGGGGAGACCCAAAACCGAGCAGCTCTATGCCTTGTATTGTGCGCTTCTTTTTTGTCTTCAGGAAGGGTGCCATTCTTCAAGAAGGCCAAGAGTGGGTCCATCCAACTCGGGCCCAAGTCAGTGCAGAGGACCATTTCGACTAGTTGAATACTTGGTTGGGGTACATATTCCACCCATATTTTACGGCCGTCTCTGGAGTCGACCGAGGAACCCAGGCAAGCCAAAGCGTCAGCATGACCATTTCCCTCTCGGCCAATCTTCTCGACTCTGATGGCCTGGAACTTTCTGATCAAATTTTTGGCCTGTTCTGCATAAGTGGCCATCCGCTCATCGCGAGCCTCGTAAACTCCAGAGAGTTGGTTGACCACTAATTGAGAATCACTGAAGACGAGTAGCTCCTCCGCATTGAAGTGTTCGACGCTTCGCAGGCCGGCTAATAGAGCTTCATACTCTGCTTCATTGTTAGAAGCTTTCCAGCCCAATCGAATGGCTTGCTCCCACATGAATCCTTCAGGAGAAATAAGGACAACTCCTGCCCCTGACCCTTTTTGGTTAGAAGAACCGTCCACAAACAGCTTCCATACGTCACCAACAAAAAGTTTCCATGCTTCGGCTGGGGATTGCCCTTTATGCTGGGCAGTCATAGTGACCAAAGTCGAGCTCCCTTCAGAGGGGACAGCTGGTCCTGGGGTGAATTCTGCAACAAAGTCTGCTAGGACTTGAGCTTTGATTGCTGTTCGAGGTTGGAACTTGATATCAAACTCTCCAAGCTCCACCGCCCACTTTGTCGTTTGGCCTGAGAAATCTGCTCGACTGAACACCGACTTGAGGGGGAATTCAGTGAGGACGTTGATGGTATGTCCTTGAAAGTAGTGAACCAACTTCCTAGAGGCAATTAATAGTGCATATGCCAATTTCTCCAATGGCAAGTATCTAGTTTCGGCATCTAAGAGTGTCTTGCTAACATAATACACTAGTTTTTGCTCATTTCCATCCTTTCTAACTAGCACTGCACTAACAGCATGATCAGAAACAGCCAAGTAAAGGAAAAGCTCTTCGTTCGCGACAGGTGTAGATAGAAGGGGAGGAGAGGACAAATACTTCTTCAAATCTTCTAGTGCTTCGGAGCACTGGCTTCCCCATTCAAAACTGGTTTTCTTCCTTAGAAGTTGGAAGAAGGGCTTCATCCGATCGGAGGACCGACTAATGAAACGGTTAAGTGCTGCAACCATGCCAGCAAGTTTCTGGAGTTCCTTAGCCTTTGTAGGCGCTTTGAGGTCTTGGAGGGCTTCGATTTGGTCGGGGTTGGCTTCAATGCCCCGCCTAGTCACCATATACCCCAAGAACTTCCCTGATCCTACTCCAAAGGCACATTTTGAGGCGTTCAGTCGAAGCTTGTGAGTCTTCAGAATTCTAAACACTTGCTCAAGGTCCCTTAGATGGTGTTCGACCAACTTGCTTTTGACGACCATGTCATCAATGTATGCTTCCATGGTTTTACCGAGCTGGTCCTTGAACATTTTGGTGACCATTCGCTGGTAGGTCGCACCAGCGTTCTTCACGCCGAAAGGCATCACTTTGTAGCAGTAAGTGCCTCTAGGGCTGATAAAAACCGTTTTCTCCTGGTCAGGACCGAACATGGGGATCTGGTGGTAGCCACTGTAGGCATCTAGAGAGCTCATGCGCTCATGTCCAGCCGTTGCGTCAACAAGTTGATCTATTCGTGGAAGAGGGAAGCTATCCTTAGGGCAAGCTTTGTTAAGGCTAGTGAAGTCAACACAGACTCTCCATTTGCCATTCTTCTTTTTCACCACGACGGTGTTGGACAGCCACTTTGGGTACTGCACTTCTCGAATGACTCTAGCAGCTAAAAGTTTGTCCACCTCTTAGATCACTGCATCGGTGTGTTGCGTAGATGACCGTCTACTCTTCTGGACAACCGGCCGCGCTCCTAACTGGACGTTGAGTCAATGACAAGCATAATTAGGGTCCAACCCAGGAGTGTCATAGGCCGACCAGGCGAACACTTCGATGTTTTTACGGAGTAGAGCCAGTAATTGCTCTTTCCTCCAACAGTGAGGGAGGTGCCGAGCAGGAAGAACTTTTCTGGGTTTCCTTCTTCTACCAAGACCGTCTCTAGGTCTTCTACCATCTTCTCGGTCGGCACTCCCCCGACATCTTCCAAAACTGGCTGGTCAGGTACTTCCGCCATCTGCACTTGGTCGCAGACTTGTTTGGTTTTCATGGCGGCGATGAAGCAGTGTTTGGCTGCCACTTGGTCTCCGCGAATCTCCTCTACTCCATACTTGGTTGGAAAGTGAACGAGTTGGTGATAGGTGGAAGGGACTGCCTCCATCTGGTGAATCCAAGGTCGGCCAAGGATGGCATTGTAGGGAGATGGGGTGTTTACCACCAAGAAGTCAATAGAGACCACCTTGGACTTAGCTATGACAGGCAGAGTTATTCGGCCGAGCGGCCATTCTGTTTGCGAGTTAAAGCCAACTAAAAGGGAGGTGGCAGGTGTCAGGTGTTGCTCACTGAGGCCAAGTTTCTTGAAAAGCTCATAATACATGATGTCTGCGGCACTTCCTTGGTCAATCAAGACTCGCTTCACATCGAACTTGTTGGCCACACCAACTGTAACGATGAGGGCATCAGTGTGGGGGTGCTGAATTCCCTCTAGGTCCCTTTCGGTGAACACGACGTTAAACCGAGAAGGTCTAGCTTCTATCTTGGACTTTTTGGAAGGAGGTCCTACCGACATTACCTGCTGAATGTGGGTGGCTCGTTGGATTTCTCCTCGAATGGTGTTTTCTCTTTCGGGGTCAGTCATTCCATGGATAACATTGATGACCAACCTCGGGGCATGGTTCTCTTCAAGGGGGGCTTGGTCTAGTCCTTTCTTTTCCCTCGTCTTATCAACGTCTATCCATTGTTGGAGGTGTCCCGCCGTAACTAAGTCCTCCAAGTGTTGTTTGAGAGCTCTGCAATTTTGCGTCTTGTGTCCTTTCTCTCGATGATAGGTGCAACGCAGTGTCTGATTACGCCGAGTAGGGTCTCCAGGCATCTTAGCTAGCCAGACAAAGAAGGCTTCCCCTTTAAGTTTCTCGACGAGCCTGTATATTGGCTCTTTGAAGACAGTAGTGATGCCTTCATAAGGCTTGGCCCTTTCCTCTTCGTTTTCTGCTGTGGAGCGGTTCCTTTGGCCATAGTTCTTGCGCCGTTCATCCCTCCTTGGCTGCTCAGTTTTGGATGGTCGAGACAGTCTGACTTCTTCTTCAGCAACCGCAACATGTACTGAAGTAGCGTCATCTTCCACACGAGCTTGTTGCTCTATTCGAGCCCTCAAATCCTTCATGGTGGGGGCAGGTCGTTTCGTCAATGACTGCCTTAGCTTGTGCGAAGGAAGTAGGCCTTGCTTGAAGTATAGCACGGCCAATTGTTCACTGCAAACATTTTCCTCCAAGTCACCATATTCCTCCCAATACCGTCGCGCGTACTGGCGCAGGGTCTCTTTCCTATCCTTTCGGATATTGAACAAGGTATCTAACTACTTCGGGACTCTGCTATTGGAGACAAATCGGGCTAAGAACGCCTCAGAAAGCTGTGTCCAGTCATAAATTGAACCACTGGGGAGTTTGTCAAACCATCGAAGGCCAAGTTCTCCTAGGCTAAAAGGGAAGACTTTACACATGAGCGCGTCATTGCGGTTCCAGAGGGACATCATCTGGCGGTAATGGCTAATGTGAGTCAGAGGGTCCGTCTTCCCGTCGTAGAGAATGAATTTCGGTGGGCTATACTTCCGTGGAGGTTCTACAGCTTCTATCTCTGGGGAGAAGGGGGTGGACACCAACCGGTCTAGAGCACGACGCTCTTGCTGGTGTATGGACCGGTCCAACTGGTCCCTTTCCCTATTGAGCCGGCGGTCCTCCTCCCTATCTCCTCGACGTTCTCCTTCCCTGCATAGCCGTCGTGCCTCTTCTCTGTTATCGTTCAGCCAACTTCTCAAATCGTGCGGCCGCTCGTCGCGGCGACAATGAAAGGTTTCAGATAGGCGGCTGACAGTCCTTTACCTTTTATGAGAATCCCCTCGTGGGTTATTTTTGAGGTTATTCGTCCTACTGCTGGCCCCTTCACTATGTACCGAAATCGACCGGCTACGCTCTCTACGAGCAGGGCCACGGCTGGAGTGCTCCTTGTGAGGCGGTGGAGGAATATGTCTCCTTTGCGATGGTCCACCAACGGATTTTCTTGGCTCCGCTGGGGTCACCATGAACTTCAACAATTGGGTGCGAAGCTCAGTGATCTCCAAACCCATTGAGTCGATGATGCGGTCACGGTGGTCTTTCTCAACAAAAAGACGTTGAGACGACTCAACGGCAATGACACGGCGTCGCTCCGCCGCATTGGGTGTTTGATCGTCGTGGTCCATAGGGTCATCGTGCGCTGAGGGAAATGCCAGACCTTTATCTTCGGTCCTCTCCGTCGTTGGAGTCCTCTCTGCTAGCCCAGAATGTGGTGTATCTTCAATTCCCATCGCCGGAGTTCGTCACGAAGCAAGTAGTGGTTTTCCCACAGACGGCGCCAATTGTGCGGGGGTGATTTCCACACTATGAAGAAGGTTTGAACTTCGTAGAAGAACAACGTGCGCTGGGAATTGAAGATCTGCAAGGAATAACAAACGGTGAGGCTGGCCGACCGGGGTTTGGTCGGGAACCCCTCCGATGGTAAAGTCAGCAACTCAGGGAGAGGAAGAAGAGAGAATGCAGAGAGTGTATATGTGTTGAGTGTGTGGATTTTTGGATCCCTTGAGAGTGAATAGTGTTCACCTTTTATAGGAGAAGGTTGTTTGTCGTTCAAGTCCTTCTCACTCCGCCATCTGTCCAATGTGTCTCATTCGTGGTCGTCTCCCATTGGAGGAGGACGACCACTCCGCCTGACACGCGGGTACAGGTCTGTTTTGTTTGTCTCATTAGCGGACATATCTCATTGGAGGAGGACGACCACTCCGCCTGCCATTCAGATGCAGGTCTGTCATATATGCACCTTGTCCCTCTACACCTCCATGTCTCCACGTTCTGTTCATACAGAGGGAGAGAAGCAGAATTGTTTGTCTCTTGTGAGCCCAAGAAAGATCTTCAGTGAATTGGCCTTCTCTAAGTTGGTCTGCTCTAGAACGGTTATCCAACCAGGAGGTCCAACATGTTGCTCAACCCACTTCGGAGTGGTTCTGTCCAGCCAGAAGGTCCACCATGTTGCTCGGCCCACTTTGGAGTGACGCTCATACATTGGGCCGAACTCCTATGATTGTCTTGCTTCGGAGCAAGTGTTGGCCATAGGGTTGAGGTCCGACCTAGCTCCACCTTGGAGTGAGTATCGCATTGGGCCTAGCACCAAGACTTGATTAATTTTTACCCACTTCATCAACCATTCCACAATGTGCACACATTTCACTTTCAACCATCCAAAAAATTCATATTTAACATCAAATTCCAAATGTAATAGAAATTCCATACAAACCAAGTATAATCCAACCTCAAAAATGTAATTCCATACATAACAAAGGATTAAACAAAAACCATGCCCTCTGTATACAAAAAATTAATATTCACAATATCATGGCAAAAGTTAATTTGTACCATACCAAAAACTAATTTGTATCACGGCAAAACGTAATCTGTACCATGTCAAAAAAATAATCTGTAACACGCCAAAAGCTCTGTGGCAGCTGAACCCATGTTAGTTGCTGTTTAATCATTCCAGAAACTAAAATTTGATAATTTGGCCGCGCAGTCTTCAGTAAGATATATAGAAAAAGATTGCAGGTTTCCGTGGGCTATAGGTGGGCTGAGCTAGTGCATATGCTCAAGGCAAGATGCCATGCCCATAGCTATTCGCAGTCGCATTCCCCAACCCAAGTGCTCGAATTCTTTTACTGCTAGGCATCAGAAAAGAACATTAAAAAATAAAAATATATAGACAAACCTAAGATAATTAACTCAGCTTTCTAGCTAAAGGTGTATTCAGAATGAAACATAAACTAAACCAGAAAATGAGACGCAGGGTACTGGTTGCCAAATCAACAGATCAAAGATTGACGACAAATTATTTATTTCTCTGTTCCAGAAGACATGGAAGAATAGAAACATTTTCCCATTTGACACACATCCATGCAGCTTACAGATATGCAACAGGATGATCTAGCATGCAAAAGGAACAACTAGGTAACTACCTTAAAATTCTATTCTATAATCATTTACCCTTATGCTTTTAGTAGCTCCAAGAAAATAAATAAAACGAAAAACAACCCTGCAAGCAGCAGTTGGGGGCATGGAAGGTACAATATTTATTAAACTACATAAAGAGCTTCACATTTTAACATACTTACCAAGAACTAGATCTGCTGTTGCAACTAGCCTTTAAAGCAGCACTAGTGAGCTGGTTCTCATCTACTTGAAATTCAAAAAGCATCTGAAGTTCATAAAGTTCTGGAGATATGTTAAAGTTGTTGTTGTCCAGTAAACTGCGATGATATACCGAAGATTGAGTTAACACAAGTTTAGGAAGCATAGTTAATGTAAGATCTCAAAACTTAATCAGCTCACAGAATTGATAAGGACATGTTATTGCCGAAATTAGATGGAAATGGCCTACTGAAGTTGTATCCTAAATCCAACACCTCCAGCTCCTTTAATTCTCCAATCTCCACAGAAAAGTTTCCCCTAAAAGAGTTGTTGCGTAAAGTACTACAATGAAGTAACATGAAATTTATAATCACAAAAGAATAATAAAATATTTGGGTTCATGAGTTGGGTTACATTCTTACATTAATTTTATATAAGTCAGCTTGCCCAGCTCAGGTGCCAATGTTCCTTCAAGGCAAAGATCTTTCCAGTTCCTGCAATTTGAATGGGTAATTAAGACTTTCAGGTCATGTTTGATTCACAAGACTAATAGTGAGGTATTAATAATCCTATTAAATTAGTGTGGTATTCACTATCCAATTGGATTAATAGGATAAATTATCCATTGGATTAATAATCCCACCTCTATCCCATTACTAATAATCCTATAAATTTGTTGGATTAATTATCCACTGGATTAATAATCCTAAACCAAAATGTTAAAACAAACATAGGATAATTGGGCTCACGAATTAATAATCTTAATCCCATACTCTAATCCATCCAATCAAACATGCCATCAGGGTGATACAAAAGGTGTCATAATATACAAGAATCATTAGATAATCAAGCACCAATGCCAATATTATCATGGCATCATCACTGGCACCATTACATTGTTTGTAATCTTATCAGTTCAAGGATTATGTCATCGTCATAAGCAACCGGAGTGTCAGATACTATCATTTCACTTAGAATGGTAATATGAAACTCCAGTACAGCTGAACCATTAGATAATTAAGCATCAAATGCCTAGATTATCATGGCATCACCACTCAATTAAATTGTTTGTAATTTTATCCATTCAAGGATAATGTCATCCTCATTCATAATCCTTAGAATGGTAATATGAAACTTCAGTACAGCTGAATCATTTACACAACAACCGAGTATGTAACCTATGAACAGAGCTATGATAGCAGAATGTTATCCTAATTATCTACAAATCATAACCCAAGAATACACATGTCAAGAGTTCATTTTTGTCCCAAGACGCATGGAAGGATAGGAGCCTCGATAATTGATGGGGATAATTACATTTTTTGTCTCTAAAATATGCATTTTGTGTTATTTTGATAACACTTACGTCAGTTTTGTGTCGATAAACTATTATTTATATGTAATTTAATAATTCAGCACTTGCATCAATTTTTTCCTATTATGGTTTTCAATATTCACATCTCAATTAACTCTATTTCTATTGTTACTAAAGTTACATTCCACATCTTGGGTTTAGTTTTAGTGATTTGACACCCTTTCAATTCGAGTGATTCTCTCCAGATTTCTATGAAAGCTATTTGCTAGAATTACTAAATAAAATAGAACAATGCTTTATATGATAGCCACAGAAATGATGCAATATACGATGATGCAGATTGCTTGGATGCAGATTGCTTGTATACAGAATGGGAATATGTATGAATTCATCAATTGAGAAGAACGAACACCAAGCAAATACGAAAAAAAAAATTACAGACAAATACGTATATATAAGTAGGAAAAAACAAAAATCCCACATCTCTCACACCAAACATCAGTCCAAAAAACCCTAAATCTAGAACGAAAATCAAAACCCATTTACTCATCACAGAAATCAAAATCCTACAGCATCACAAAAAAAAAAAAAAATACCCTAGAACTACAGTGAAATGTGAGAGAGAGAAAGATAAACCTGTCGATGGGAGGCGAGGAGACGGTGAGCGACAGTGGCGATAAGACGGCGAGTGAGGGACGGTGAGAGAGCGAGGGAGAGCAAGCGACTCTCTTTTTTTCTTTGATTGTTGTTTGGTGTATGTATTTGAGCTGAGATATATAGAAATAAAAAATATATATAATAAAATTAAACATAAAATTTAAATTGGGCGGGCAATATTTTTTCTCCTCACAAGAAATTTTTTTGAATTTTATTACCCATTATATATTTTTAGTCACTGAAAATATATATTTATCGATCAAATTAAATAGTTGTCAAAGATTAAAAATAAAATTAATTTAGAAATTCCTTCCAACTTCTAAGCCCTCCCTCCAACCCTTTAATTACATTTGCCAACTAAATTATTTTTTGTAGCTAAAGATTGTACATATAGGGACCAAATTATTTTTTTAGTCGCCCAAAATCCTATTTTCAACGACTAAACACAATTAGTTGACAAAAGTGAAATAAATACTAATAAAATTATTTTTTAGTCACTAAAGATTGTATAATTAGGAACCAAATTATTTTTTGAGTCGCCCAAAATCCTATTCTTAACGACTAAAACATAATTAGTCGTCAAAAGTACAATAAATACCGACTAAGTTATTTTTAGTTGTTAAAGAATGTACCTTTGCCAACCAAATATTTTTTTAGTAGCTATAAGTGTATACATTTGGCAACTAAATTTTTTTTAGTAGCTAATGCGTGTATCTTTGGCAACTAAATTTTTTTAGTTGGCATTTTTAATCGCTGAAAGTATAATTTCTTGTAGTGTGGCGGTCCAAGTAAATGTGACGGCAAGTACCACTTTGATGGTTGGCCTATCGTGGCACTATCAACTGGATGGGACAAATGAGGCAGTCATTGCTTAAACAACAACACTATTAGTGTTAACGGGCGAAGTGTGGTGGCCATGGTGGTTGATAAGTATGACTCAACTATAGGATGTGATCAAGACCATGATTATCAACATCCATGCCCTAATAGCATTGTTGATGCTTCGAAAGCTGCGTGGAAAGCCTTGGGAATCCCTAAAGTTAATTGGGGCGAGTTGGATATAACTTTTTTTGAACAGCTGAGTTGGATATAACTTGGTCTGATATTTAGTTTCAAATGTTACAATATGCTCAATGTTTTGATGTTTTAATTGTTCCTATTTCTCAATTATGAAATGTTGATAGTTGGAAATCTTTAGATTGGAAAAAATAATAATAATTAAATGAAAGTCATGATAAAATACTTTTTTGGTAATGACTAATGGTGATGAACTTCGCATCGTTTCTTTTATTTTCAAGGAAAATGCAAGGGGTGATTCTTTCCATAGTATTTTCTACTTTTTCAATCCTAGGGTTTTAAGGAATTGACAAGACTTTTGACCCTTTTGTTCTTGGTATTTCTTTGTGTGGAAATCAATATGAATAAAGAAAAGTTATTTTTTTATTTATTTGAACTCATGAAAGATATTGTTCATCCATCTATTTCAACGAGGATTGCTATTAGCATGCACTTAATTTCTTTAGACCCCTCAATTCGTACTTTTTTTTTCATTACAATTATACTTTGAAGTAAAATTACATTAAATGACAACCTTTAATGGAATACCTACTCACCAAATGAAGACAATTAGAACAATAATGATTCAAACCCTCACAAAACATCACCCCTACAACCCTCACTCACTTATGATTGGTCTAATCACTTGTGATTGGTCTAAGTAAGAAAGAGAAAAAAAAAAAATACAAACACATCATTGGTCTACATCACTGTGGGGGCAGTGGGGGTCTCCCCAAAAGGGGGTCCCAAACATTATTGCAATTAGAATGACACTCTACAATATTTTAGACTCACCTCCACCTAAACGTATTTCTCACCAACCTAAATTCTAAATGTATTCCTCTTCATCACCATCCTAAAACCCTAAACTTATTCCTCTTTATCACTATTTTTGTAACAAAGCAGTAATCACTATTTTTATATCCAAATCAATTAACATTTCAAACAACCCTATTACAGACTCTGAGTTTCTTCAATTAAATTTCCATTTACATCTATGGTCAGTGGCGAAGCCAAGAAATTAAATCAGAGGGAGCACTTATTAATTATAACATTGAAAATTTTTACAAAATATTTCATATAAATTTTTACGATTGGTTTCAAGAAAGATATATATATATATATATTATTTGTAATTAGTATATCATGGACAATATATAAAATAAAAAAAAGTCACAGATATAAGTTTAAAATAAATTATATAATGATAAAATAATTTTTTATACAAAATTTCAATAAAAATTCAATATAATAGTAATATCACGTCATCATTGACAAAAAATATCACCAACCAATAGTAAAAAAACACATAGAGGATAAACCCCACATGTCAAATGTACCTAACAATTCAATAAATTTCAAATTTTTATTGAGATTAATTATAATTGTATGTCAATAATGATAGATATCACGATTGTATTGAAATTTTTATAGATAATAATATGACTTATCGTAATATCTTTATTTTTAATAAAAAAACAACCATTATTATTCTCATAATTTTAAAAATGTCATTGATATTTCACTCTAAATAATATTTTATAATTTTTTTTGTTTAAAATATTTTCTTTATATTTACACAAAAATAAATAAATAAAATTCCAAAATCCAGGGGGGGGCACGTGACCCCCCTGGTCTAGCTGTGGCTCCGCCACTGTCTATGGTCATTTTCACAATTCGTTGATACTTATAAACCAATAGAGGACAATGACAACAACTCTAATTAGGTTAGTATTGTGTTGGTAAGTTCATTTATCTTGCATTAAAGATTCTTGGCCATTTTCGATGGTTGCTGTTTGTTTAAGCTTGTTTGTTATTGGTTTACCGACTGTTAAGGTTTTATTCAGTAATACTGTGTTGAACAGAAACATTTAGTTCGATAGATGGGTTCCGAACAGTAACATTTTGTTCGGCACTAGTATGCCGAACGATTCCATCTTATAGGATTTTCCCCCTAGTTTTGTTTTGCTGATGATTCTTCCCTCTAAAACCCCCTTTATAGAGGGTTTAGCCCGAAATAAATCAAAAAAATAAAATGTGATGGGAAGTTGGAGGTTACCCGAGGAAGGAGAAATAGATCATTGAAGAGATTTCCAACTAAGAGATTTCAGACTGACAAGAGAAAAAGAAAGAGAGGGACCGTCGTTCACTGAGAGAAGGAGAAAGAGGCAGTCAATTCATCCTTTTTCAACATAAGAGGGTGTGCAAAATTAGATGGATGTGGATTTGGGTGTGATGATATTATGAATAGGAGTAAAATTGATATTAAGCGGGTGCTCAAAGAAATCTTATTGAAACTTAGAGTTTAGGATAGAGGTTCACAGAAATGGAAGGTCCAAAGAAATTAAATAAGTGCTAATAACAACTTTCATTTCAACACACTACCTTGCATCAAAGTGAGCTTACATGATTTCCCCTACGCCAACTAGGTGGATCCTATCCTACGAGAAGGAATGATATGGATCCGACAAAATATGAGCGTAGAATGCAATTCATTGGTGAAATTTCTTAATTTTTTATTTTTTTTTTTAGAATTTGATATTGAATATAGGTCTTATTTGATAGATCTCTTCAAATAAATTTTACAAACATAAACGTTACTAAATAAAAAGTTTAAAAAATAATATATATATATATAATAATTAGAGACTTTTAAAAATAAATAAATAAATAAACAAATAACCATTTGACACGTCATTCAAGTATTATATGAACAACACATACACAAACTTTTGTGAGCCTTACTATTATGACATGTGGAAAAGTCTCATTTTAATAATTCCATTGATTAAGTTGGACATATTAAGCTAATTATATTATCAAAATGTTAGAAAAATTGTAAAGTCCTTGTAAATAACCTAAGGTAACAAAAGGCAAAGACACAATTCCTCCATATAAGCATTTTTGTTTAGAATTTTATTCAGAAAAATAACATATAATTTAGATTAACTTTTTTATGGTGAAATTTATACATAAAATGAATTTAAACTACATTGTCCTCCCATGAGATTTGAAAAAAAAAAAAAATATAGCAAGTTTCATAATTTTGGCTTCATTACGTTGGGTTTCTGTTGGTACTAAAAATTATTTCCTCTGTCGACAAGCATGTCTAAGCATGGAGGGATGATCCAGTATGTGATAGGAGCATGGGCCACAAGATTGGTGATACGTTGTGGGTTCCAATATGCAAAACAAGTGACAGGGTTGAAAGAATTAAAAGAGTAGTTTCATATACAGTGATAGCAGAGGTAGTTTCTTCTGTCGATATGTCTGAAAATGTGATGGAACATGGCCAAACGTGGCCTAGGAGTGGAGACATGATTTTTAAGACGTGTTGATGAAGGACAAGTGGTGTATTCACAGAGACTGAAGAGAAAAGAAGGCTACAACAAATGGAGGCAGTTACAGGAAATTGTGAAGATCATGGGTTGTTATTCAGGAAGTGAAAGTAACCTGCTTCATGGTGGAACACGTAGCAACATATGGACAGCATGACCAGTGGCATAAAAGCTAGAAATTCAGGAGGGAAAAGCAATCAATTCACAACTTCAGAAGTCTAAGAGTGATCTAGTCTGTTTAGGAGTAGCAGTGCCAGTAACTAGAAGTAGCAGTAGTAGTAGCAGTTAGTATTTGTTCAAAGTTCTGTCGATTGTAATACTAAAAGACTTGGAATTTGATTCTTGTGGTTAAAGTGACAAGTTTTGTTGTTTTTAAGGCAATTTCCAGTTATATTTACTTTGTTTTTTCAAAAAATAAACCTTCAAAGAAGTCCTTGAACCTGTCAAGCCATTAAGACACTCGGCCCCATTGCTTGATCCCGTTGTTTGTGAAAATTGGTTTGTTCGTTGTTTGTCAATGTCACACCTAAACTAGATTTTTGCTAACAATTTCCTTAAAATTGTAATTCACATAATACTTGATCTCATTTTCATCAATAATTTGTTAGTCATATAATGAAAAAATGACGTTATCATATTTTTTACACTAAAAGGTTATTTTTTTTCTTATGTTTTCATACTATTGGCATTAATTTCGATTTGCCTTACTAACAAGGAAATCAATATAATTATGTTAAAACTGTATGACTACTTATCACTAAAAAATATTAAGGTTTTAAAGATCAAAATTTAGGAACAAAATTATTTTTTAGGGACCAAATATTTTTGTTGTGAAAAGTGCAGTTATTATATTTTTAGTAACAAAAATTAGACATTAGTGATGAATTGTTATCTTTTTAGGACCAAATTTTTTGTCTCAAAAAATAAACCATTTTGAGACCAAATTATTTTGTCCCTAAAAGTCTATTTATTAGTGACATTTTTAAAATTTTGTTGCTAAAAGCCTTGTTTTAGATTTTTCGGAATGACCTTTTAACGACAATCCTCATGACGATAAAAATTGATCCATAAATGTGTTTTGCAATAAAATTTTCACTTTTAAAGACCAAAATATTTGGTCTCTAAAACGCTTATTTGTTGTAGTGTATATTTTATCCAAATTTCAGAAAATACCAATATAATTTACCTAAATCTTAATTTGTTGTAATGAGTCCTATTCCAATATTTTATACATTCTTGAATACTAGAAACTGAGACTGAGTTTGTTATGACCCTTTTTTTTGTTGTTACATAAATTACGAATTATGAGCCTTCAAATGGTCTCAACGAACACATTAAGCAAAATAGTTGACCGTGTCAACTACGTTGATAGATATTTTAAGTCGATCACAGCCGTTCAAAATCCATCATTCACATTCACATGCCTTGGCTTGTTCTTAGTAAATCCAACAAGCAATTCAACCCTAAACTTTTTCCTAAATTAATGGAATGTCCCTCTTGGAACCATATAATTACATCAGCAAAGATGGCTAGTATTATTGTAAATATAGATTAGAATGTGGGTAAATTTTTAAGAAAATTGCTATTTATACCCTGTTGAAACACTTGATTTCCATCAACCCTTCAATTCAAAACAAGTAGGAAGAGAGAGAAGAACAAGAATAGAGAAAAATGGAGAGTTTTTTCTCAAAAACATCTACTATCCTACTAGTATGTCTCTTATTTACTGCTTGTTTGGATGTTGAGGGTCAAGGTTGTAGTCCAAGTGGTAAAATAATGGGAAAGAATCCACCTCCAGGCCAATGCAATCAGGAGAATCACTCAGATTGCTGTGTCCAAGGCAAAATGTATACAACGTACAAGTGTTCTCCAGCAGTTTCTGGCCAAACCAAGGCAACACTTACTATTAACAGTTTTCAGAAAGGCGGAGATGGTGGCGGTCCAAGTGAATGTGATGTTAAATATCACTCCAATGACTTACCAGTTGTGGCATTATCGACTGGATGGTACAAAGGAGGAAGTCGGTGTCACAACAACATCACCATTAGTGCTAATGGGCGAAGTGTGGTGGCCATGGTGGTTGATGAGTGTGACTCAACTATGGGATGCGATGAAGTCCATGATTATCAGCCTCCATGTCCTAACAACATCGTTGACGCTTCAAAAGCTGTGTGGAAAGCCTTGGGTATTCCTCAAGATAACTGGGGTGGCTTGGATATAACTTGGTCCGATGCTTAGTTTCAAACATTGGCTTGTGACATAAGTATTTATGTGTAATATTATCCTCTTTGTATTAGTAGTTGTTTTTGTGGTTTGTTTTCCTAGTACTAGGAATGAAGTCTAAGAGTTGTGTCTTGTATGATATGTATTACAAATATTAATATAAAAAGTTTCTCTAGCAAAGTTTATACTCTGTGGAATGTGGGAACATTTCACCAAAAAACGTAGTAAAGAAAAAAAATAAATAAAAAGTATTAATAATGTATCAAATCTTTGAATTAGAAATTGAATTTAGCTTTCTGGATTGTATGCTTCGATGATGACTATCTTGTAAGTGAGCATCATAAAGAATGAGATAATATAATGGTGTTGTTAATTTTGCACTTTCATTTATTTATTTTGTAAAAAGTGGGGAAATAATATATTGAAGTGCATTGGACCAAACTAGGCTATCGAGCCTGTGAGACCAAGTTGTTCGAGCTTGTGGAGACCACTTAACCAAGTTGAATGGTCAGCAATGGTCACGAACTTTACTGACATCACTCTTATCTTCTTGCTCTTCCTTTCTTTCTCTGCTCTAATCACGTAGTTAAGGATTAATTGGAGAGTAGTATTGACAAGTGCCGCCAAGCAGGGTTTCTTGAAGGCTCTAACGAGAATCAAAGCTCTGATTCATTTCGTGCTGATTTCATTCCTCCATATATATCTCGAGAAGAAATTATCACAGCGTTAATATCATTAATGTGATTCGGATATTATGTCTTGTAATAGATCTTTTCAATTTCTAGCTATTTCTAAGCTTAATCATTCTGTAATTAAGCTAGCTCATGATCTGGCCAGACATGTTGATGGTTTTATTGTATAATAGTTATATTTGATTATGGGTCTAAAAAAAAATGTGATTCGGATATCATGTATCATATTTCAAATCAAAGCTAGGATTTTTGTCTAGGGGAAAAGCTTATCGACAACCATACCCGGAATATTTTACTAACTTGCAAAATAGATAGAGAGGGAAAACAAAATCAAGGGTTAAAACTAAAAGACAATAAAAATAAAGATATTTTAAAAATTATAATGATAATGTGGGTACATTTTAGTAATTTTGAAACTCTACCTTACTTATTCATGTGTCTACCCACCATTTATACCAATTGTGGTCAATTTAACCTTACTAAAAAATAAATCAATATAATTATACTAAACTTAAAATCACAAGGGTGATCATTATAATTTACCTATTATTTTTTTCTTGAATATCCTAACCCAGTGAAATGATTTAGTAAGGCTTAATGTGCCATAATCCAACAAATCAGGGAGCACATGAACACCATAAATTTTAATTGAATAATGTTATATGCACTAACTAGTGCACTAACTAATGTACCAATTGATGATATGACATAATTTAAGATATTTTTGGTATTTATAATTTGTATAATGAGTGAAATTAATAATAATGTCATAACTAGTGTTGGTACACTAATTAGTACATTAATTGGTGCATGTAGTATTACCGATTTTAATTAATAGGGCTAACCTTGTGAGCAGGACCTCACTCCCAATGTCCCAATACATATGTATATATATAGTTATAAATTTTAAACCTAAAAAAAATATCAAGCTAAAAAATATGAAAATATCATGATAGATAATGCGAAGGGTCTTGAAATCTCTTTATGTGAGACTTGCAAAGATTCATATGGAAATCAATTTGTTGCGACAGAAATGCATTTAAAAAATCTGTGAAGTAGAAGACCTATAGTTTAGCCCCTTTCAAGTAAAATTTCAATTTCGCTCGTATTAACAGTTCACTAATTTTACTTCAAAATGTGTCGTTTATGATTTTGATGGCTGCACCAAATCCTATATTGTCCCAATTGTAAAAAAATTTAACTACGCCATTAGCTAAGAACACCATGTGAATAATAATTAGTCTGTATAAACCTTACATGATTCCATCTTGTGTGTGTGCGTGTGGTCCATAGACTATAGCAAGATAGGAGGGATATATTTATACCATATGATCTTCAATCTTGATTTTGCTAAGCTAGGTGTTATGTGATTAAACATCATTTGTGTCCCCCTCTTACCACAATTCTCCATAACACTCCTAAGACTAATAAAATAAGGAAAAAGTTTTAATTTTGAACTTTCTTTTGTTTCTAAAAGTTTTTTTTTTTTTTTTTTTGAAAATAGTGTTGATTTTGAAGCCGGACTCTTATATAATGCAATTTCTCTATTGATTATTAACTTTTTATTGATTATAAGGAGAAAAAAAAAATTGCAATTTAAAGTAGTTTTATTCACATTCAGTCTAATTTCATTGATTTCATTTAGCTTTCTATGCCAAATTGTATTTGAAAAATATAATCTATTGCGATACCTTGAACTTGTTAGGGTTGTAAACAAGTCTAGGAGTAAACTATTCAAGTTATTCAAATTTAACTTAAAAACTTAACGAATTTTAAATTATTTTCAAACTTAGCTTGTTTATTTTATGAGTTGATCTCAAATGAATTTTAATTTTGTCAAGTTCAAGTAGTTTGATTTTTCATAAAGTATATAACCAAGTTTAGCCAAGTAGTAGGTTGTAAAGTTTGGTTTGAAAAACTAACGAGTTTCAAAATATGTTTAAGCATAACTTTCATTTATATAAAAATAATAAACTAATTTCAAATGAACTTTTAACAAATCGAATTTGAATAATTTGATTTGTTTTACAATTTTGAACCTTTTGGCAATAAGTTAGGGCAGTTTGAATCCCATTTATTAAAACCACTTCACCTTCCTATAAGGACATTCTCACTTCTTTTAAGTCACACTACAGAGATTGTAGATCTCAAATTCGCCTATATAACAGTTATGGGAGAAGGGAGCTGGATTCCAGTGATCCACCAGATGAAGGGAGGTGGAGCGCACAGCTATGGGAGGATTAGTACTGGTTTGGTCAATGTCTTCGTGGATAATGTACCATTATCAATAGATGCAAAAGCTTTGTACAAACTTTTTATGAAGCTTGGAGTTGTAAAGGATGTATTCATTCCATTCAAGAGGAGGAGGGCAACAAATTCAAGGTTTGGTTTTGTTAGGTATGATTGTGAAGTTGTAGCGAATATAGTAGTGTAGAAAGCCAATGGATTATGGATTGATGATAGGAGATTACAAGTGAAGATTGCGGCTTACGATAGAGGCAAAAATAAGGAACTGACGAGGAGGCGAACTCAATTTGATGCATCATTAACTGAGGATCAGAGGTTTAATGGCCGAAGGACAGAGCATGGGCAGAAATCGTTTGCAGAGGTGCTAAAAAGTAATACAAATATGGCAGTGGAGAAGACAAGCTTGTCAGTTAATGTGAATGCGGATGGACATGGGGGGTTGCTTGAAAGTGTGATTCTAAGATTGAAGATTGAGTGCTCAGTCCATAGCATTCAAAAGTTGCTGAAGGATGAAGGATTAGATCAGACAGTGGTAAGGTGTGGAGGTGGTAGGGATATTGTGTTAACTTTCAAGACTCAAGAGACCCTGAAGAAAAATTTTAGGCTCATTAAGGAATGGTTTGATAAATGGTGTGAGTCCATTATGGTCTGGAACCAGATTTGTTTATTGAACAAGAGCGATATGTTTGGATTAAGTGCTTTGGTGTTCCTCTCCACGTATGGAATAGATCAACTTTTCAGCGTATTGGGGAAATGTTCTGGGGTTGGAGGATGATATTTGTCAACCCTCTTCATTTTGTTATGGGAAGGTCCGTGTTGCCACTAGATGTATGGAGCAAATCAACACTACCATTAATCTTTAATGCAAAGGTAACTGTTACCCAATTTTGATGTGTGAAGAACAAGCAGTTGATAAAGCAATTACCAGCACCATGAGTCGTTCAGGGTACATGGATGGTTTCTGCTTAAATGAGGTTGCTAGCATGGAGTCAAATGATGGATACATAGGTAAGGAGGATGGTGTACCAGGGAAGATAGGGAGCAATGTGGACGATGATGATGGTAGCAGGAGCAAGGTGGTAGGTGAGCCAGCAAGGGGCAACAGCAGAGTGGAAGAAGAGGCTGATTTGGAAATAGTGCAGAACAAGTGTGATGGTGAGTCAGCAGAGGTAGAGGAGGTGGCAAATATTCAATTGGCAAATGTTAACAGCATGTTTAATGAGGTTGACACAGTTGTTGAGGAAACAACCCATGGCATGGGAAATAGTAATGAGAAAGCAGTTGGCATGAAGGAATCGCTTACGAATGGGGCGGCTGAACTAGCTTTTCCATATTTCAATAATAACGATCAGAAGCAAGTTCTAGATGATGATACTATCACGTCAAGTTTGTTGAAAAGTCTTAGTAAATCAAAAGTGAATAGGCCAGGAGTTAATTTGGTGGTGAATGTTGGAGAGGCCTATGTGGGTGGGCCATCTAATAGGCCCATTATTTCTAATTTGGGAGGCAAAGCAGTTTTGGGCCCTATAGGTGTTGCAGCTCAAAGTTTTATTGGGTTTGGAACAGATACACTATCGGGTTTAGTGGGTAATGTAGATGAGGGGAGGAGTAATCTACCTCAGAGCAGGAGGAGAAGAGTATGTGGAAGAAGAAGAATGATGGTGGCTGATTCAAGATGGATTCGAAGGATGGCGAGATGTGCTGGTATGGTACGAAAGAATGGATCAATTCCTACGAGCAATTGGAACAGAGGAGCAGTTTTCAGAGTTGCTGTATTAGCGTTGTCATCATCTATGTCGAGCGGACGATCTCAAAGTAGAGGATGTATAATGCATTCGGACGCGAAAGTAACAATCCAGGTTGGCAAAGCACTGGGTATGCAATGTGAGGGACAAGAAGACGATTTGTTACCTAAATGTGTGGAATTAGAGAAGAATGATGCAGAGAGGGCTGGTTAGGGGATGGGGCTTGATCGGTCTTAGCTAGCTCAATGTGGAGATTACGGTGGCCAGAGTGTTTTGTAATGATTTTGATTACATGGAATATTTGAGGGCTTGGGAGGGCTAGAAAACAGAGGAAAATAGAGGTGCTCAAAGAAAGGAAAATGGATGTGGTGTTTATTCAAGAGACGAAGAAAGCAGAAATTTTAGAGGATTTAGTGCGTTCATTATGGCCAGGGGTGGAGATGGAATTTATGGCAGTGGATTTGGAGGGGTCAACGGGTGGACTTTTATGTATATGGAATCCTTCTGTCTTTGCATTGTCCAGCTATTGCTACAACAGAAACTTCATCATGTTGACAGGTACGATTGCTCCTTCTTTTATGTGTGTGTTGTTGAATGTATATGCTCCAAATGAGGTTGCTATGAGGGGATTACTGTGGGAGTCCATCATTAGGCTAAAGTCCTTTTTCCAATATCCTTGGTGTCTGGGGGGGAGGGGATTTTAACGAAATTAGAAATATTGGGGAAAGGAAAGGTTGTTCTAGGAGGGAGAGGGATATGAAGAGTTTCAACGATTTTATTGATTTAATGGAGGTTACAGAATTAGATATGCTTGGGAGAAAGTACACCTAGTGTAATGCGGCGGAGGGAGAGAAGTGGAGTAAAATTGATAGGTTTCTGTTGTCATCTGAGTGGCTTCAAATGTTTAAGCTTAAGGTACGGGGGCTGCCTCGAGTAGTTTCAAATCACTACCCAATGGTTCTAATGGAAGATACAAGAGATTGGGGGCCAAGACCGTTTAGGTTCATTAATGCTTGGGTTTTGCATACTCAGTTCCTATTTGTTGTGAAGAAAGCCTGGGAGGAAACAATGGTTTCAGGTTGGGCTGGTTATAAAATTTTTACCAAATTGAAAGCAGTCAAGGTATCATTGAAACAATGGAATCTGGAAGTATTTGGCGATGTTAATCATAAACTTAAAGCATCTGAGGAGGCACTACATGAGTTGGATCTGGTTTCTGAAGTTAGAGATTTGGATGATGGTGAGGTGGAAAGAATAAGGGAGCTTAGAGGGAAGGTGATTAAGTGGAGCAAGAGAAAGAAACGGTTGTGGCTTCAAAAATCAAGATTGGCATGGACATTGAAAGGGGATAAGAACACTAAGTTCTTTCATTCCATTGCATCTTATCGTCATAATAAGAACCTGTTAAATTCGTTGACTGTTGATGGAGTTGTGGTTGAGGATCCGGGGAAAATTAAGGAAGAAGTTTTTAGGCATTTCAGTGGCTTATATGTTGAATCTTGGAAGGTCAGGCCAAAGCTTGGAGGAGTTTTCAAAATAACTGGGAGTAATGCTATTGAGGTTGAATTAGAATCTGCTTTCTTTGACAATGAAATATGGGCAGCTGTTAAGGAGTGCAATGGTAATAAAGCACCTGAGCCTGATGGGTTTAACCTGTCGTGTTTTCAGAAGTGTTGGAAGGTGTTTAAGGAGGAGATGGTTCAATTTTTCAATGAGTTTCATTGCAATGGTAGATTGGCTAAGTGTCTTACTAGCTCCTTTGTAACTTTAATTCTAAAGAAAGATTATCCAACTGGTCTTATTGATTTTAGACCAATGAGTCTCATTGGAGCAGTGTACAAGATCTTATCTAAAGTTCTTGCTAATAGATTGAAACGTGTAATTCCTATGGTGGTTAGCAAGGTTCAATCTGTTTTTTTGCAAGGGAGGAATATCTTTGATGGGGTATTGATTGCGAATGAAATTGTGGATTGGTGGAAGTGTTTCCATAAGAAATGGGTGATTTTAAAATTGGATTTCGAAAAAGCATATGATTCGGTCAATTGGGACTTCTTATTCTCTATGCTTGGGAATTTTGGTTTTGGCAGGAAATGGATTGGCTGGATGAAGGAGTGCGTAACTGTAGCAAGAGTGTCAATATTGGTTAATGGGTCTCCATCTTCAGAATTTTGTCCAGAGAAGGGACTGAGACAAGGTGATCCCCTTTCACCTTTTCTATTTAATATTGTTGTTGAAGGTCTTAATGTTCTGCTAACTCGAGCTAAGGAGTTGGGACTGATTAGAGAGGTGAAGGTTGGGGCCACTGATGAGTGTATATCTCATTTGCAATTTGCTGATGACACCATAATCTTTTGTGAGGCAAATTGGGTGGAAATTCTAACCATAAAAAGAATTCTAAGATGTTTCGAGGTGATGTCTGGACTAAAAATAAACTTTCATAAGAGTTATGTATAAGGGGTGGGTGTAGAAGAGGGGCTCATTGGTGACTTTGCAACTCGATTACACTGTCAATCTAGTAAATTACCTTTTAAGTTCTTAGGCTTGCTATTGGGGACTAGTCCAAGGAGGTTGAAGACGTGGAAGCCTGTGGTTGAAATGTTGAAGTCCAGGTTAGCAGGGTGGAAAAGGAGGCTGTTATCGTTTGGTAGTAGACTGACTCTCATTAAATCAGTGCCATCAAGTCTGCCTGTGTATTATCTGTCTTTGTTTAAAATACTGGAAGGTGTGGCAAAGGCTATTGATAAGGTTCAAGCTGCTTTTCTTTGGGGAGGATCTGATTTAAAAAGGAAATTACATTTGGTGAAATGGGAGGACATTACTAAAAGTAAGAATCAAGGCGGGTTGGGAGTAAGGAGGATTAGGGATGTTAATGATTGTTTGCTATCTAAATGGTGGTGGAGGTTTGCAAATGAAGACAAGGCCTTGTGGAAAAAGGTAATATGTTCCAAATACCCGATGACTTGTGCTAGATGGTTCCCGTTCTTGGATAACTCAGTCAGAGTATCAAGGGTTTGGGGAGACATTCTTGGTGTAGCAGCTTCCAATCCCCAGCTCAAGCACTTTTATTTTTCAAATGTGGACTTAGCTATTGGTGATGGGACTAGAATTGGGTTTTGGGTTGATAAGTGGATGGGTAATCAATGTTTCCAAGAGTCTTATCCCAGGTTGTTTCGATTGGTTACAAACAAAGATGTTTCATTGCAAGGGATGTTGGATCAAAAAGGAAATTCCGAGGAGTGGGTTTTTCATTTTAGAAGGCCTTTAAGGGAATGGGAGATGGCTAAGGTGGGTGAACTCATTTCTCAACTTAACATAATTCAAATTGTTGTGTTGAATGTTGATGATTGCCTTAAATGGAAAGCACCTCCTTCAGGTCAATTTAGTGTGGCTTTAGTGTATAATCGGTAGGAGCTTGGAGCTGTCTCTGAGGCTTTGAGTATTATTTGGAAAAAAATTTCTCCTCCCAAAGCACAATTCTTTGGATGGCTAGCATGGAAGGGTAGAATTAAATCATCAGATTTTACATAGGATTGGTGTGCTTAGTGAGGATACTAGTACCCGCTGTGTGTTTTGTAATTCTGAAGATGAGTCGTTGATTCATGTGCTGCTGTGGTGCCCTGTGGTGTGGAGATAATGGTCAAATATTTTAAATTGGTGGGGTTTATAGTGGGTAATGCCTGGTTCAGTTGAGGGGTTGTTGTGTTGGTAGACTGGATTTAAGTTTAAGAAATTTTATTAGTTGATGTGGAAATCTATTCCTAGTGCCCTTATGTGGTCCTTGTAGAAAGCAAGAAATGAAAGTGTTTTTAATGAGGTTCAGCCCCATCTGGATAAGCAGTGCGAGTTATTTAAAGTTAGGATTGGCTTTTGGTCGAGAGCTCACTACTTTAAGTGTGAGTACACAGTTCATGACCTTGTTAACAATCTGCAGCAGATCAGGGGCCCTGTTTTTTTGTTGAGATGCTCTTTGGTGTTGTTTATGTTGGTCGAGAGCAGTCCTTGTTGAGGGGTCCTATAAGGTTGATGCTATTGCTGAGAGGCTGCTGTGAGGCTGCAGATTGTTGGGTGCTCATTTGTTGGTTGCTGCTATGGTGATGTTTGTTGTATTGATGTTTGCTTATTTACTGGTTGTTGCTGTGTTGATGTTTGCAAGGGATAAATATTCTAACTTCATCAATATGCAAAGCACCATTTCATATAAGATTGGTGGTGTCTTGTTGAGGTGCTGCTGCTGCTGTTCTTGTCTGAGTTTGGTGTGATGTTGCTTTGGTGTGATATTCTTGTCTGAGTTTGTTTGAAGGAATATGTCTAAGGTCTACTGGAAGATCTAGTGGTCTATGCTGCTATGGAGTAAGGTCTGCTGCTAGTGAGGGACAGACTACCTCTGGTGTTTGGTTACTAGGCAGCAGTTGGTCTGATCTTTTGGTCTGGTCCTGTTTTTGTTTTCCTTTTTCTCTCTTTGTTTTTAATTGGTTTCTCACCAATCTTGGGTTAAATCCCTACTTTGTTGTATTTTTGCTTGTTTTTTTACTTTTTTCATCAATAAATATTTTATTTTGCTGATAAAAAAAAAAGGTGTTTTTACTATAACCTATACACAATATGCAACAAAAGCAAGCATGTTCATGTTTGTGACAAGAGGAATACAATAAATAAGTACTTTGTTGAAGAACTACTTATGGTTGAGTCTTCATGGACCACTGCATAATAATATTTACAACATTCTCAACCCACATGGTCTTCTCATCTCAGCATGCCATTCTCTCTAGTCCCATCCCATCTTTATTTTTGTGGGTGGAAGTTAATAATGTTGGGTCACAATTAGGAGTGAGCAGCGGATATATCGATCCGCCAAAACTGACCGAACCGAACCAATCTGCCGCATTTTGGACGGATGCGTGATGACAAGCGGACGGTTGCGGATTGATTTTCTCCAATCCACCAATCTGGCGGATGGATGACGAATTTGAGATTCTTTTGGCCGCAACTGAACCGCCAAACCGCGAGCACCCCTAGTAATTTATAAGACTTTGTGTTTTCAGTTTGTTTAAATATTCTGTTTGTGTTTTCAATTAAAAAATAAATTAAATATTCTGTTGAAAAAAAGTTTTCAACTTGAATATCTTTTTTGAATTGAAAAAAATAAACGTATATTTATCTATATTTTTTTGTTTTTAAATCTATCTCTAAAAATAATAAATAGAAAATATGATATATGCTAGTTGATTTTTGTTTTCAAAAACAGATATAGATGTAACAATACAGAGACATACAATCTCTACTACTGCTCTGTTCATGGTTTTGGTGGTTTGAATTGTTTTTATATTTTAAGAACCATATATTGTAATACTTTATGTAGATGAGGCATGTTGTGATTATAGTATGTGGATGAGACATGCAGTGATTGTGATATTCTAAAATTTCAAATTTTCTTACTTTGGATGAGACATGCAATGATTGTAATATTTTTTTAAGTCATTGACTCTAATACTTTCTTCTTCTTTTTTTAAGGAAGTGCACAAGTTGAATTATATTGAAAATTTATAAAATTTTAAACCGCCAAACCGATTCGAATCCATCCGCCAAACCACCAATCCGCTTAATCCACATCCGCCGGATTGGCGGACGGATGCGGATTGATTTTCTCTAATCCACCAATCTGGCAGACAGATGGCGAATTGGAGGTTCCGTGGCCACAACCGACCCGCGCCCACCCCTAGTCACAATCTATAAAAAAAATAATAATAAAAAAAAATGAATCACATAATAAATTACAGAATAATCATATATTTGCACATGAATTTATTGTGGGATTCATCATTTTTTTTTTTTGATCGGCAAAGAAAACTTTATTGATGAAATAATCCAAAATACATCAATAAAGAGGAGGTTGGAGCGAGAAAAAGCTCCAACCTCCAAGTTGGTGAGAAACCAGCGAAAAAAGAAAACCAAAGACAAGAAGAACATCAGAACAACAAACAACACTGTGTAACTCAGACCAACAAAACAACTGTGCGGCAACACCTCTGTTAGAGACAAAGCACCCAGAATTATTCCAATACTGTGTGGCAGATTCTACTGAAAGCTGAGTAGACCAATCAATAACAGACATTAAACAGTAACAGCAATCTAAGCTAAGCTAACATTAGACACAAACCAAAATACTGTATGGTAACACCCAAAATTGTTCCAATTCTACTGAAAGCTGAGAAGACCAATCAGTAGCAGACGTTAGACAATAGCAGCAAGCTAAGACACAGACATCAGCATAAAAACACCCAAACCACACCAGATTCCAACACAGACATTAAACCACACCCAACAAGCATAACTAACATTAGATTCAGACCACAATAGAGCTAGAGCAGAACCAAAACCAGCAAAAGATGCAAACCAATCAAAGCAGACAGCAGCTGGCATACTAATTCAGCAGCATAGAAGTTCAATCTGTGCCCCTGATCTGTTTCCACTTGAAGACTATATCATCCACTGAGTAGGGGAAATCCTTGACTGATGTTTTGAGCCAAAGGGCAGTTCTAATTTTGATGAGATCAAGCAGTCCAGAAAAATTAGGTTAAGCCTTGGAAAATACACAATCATTCCTATGCCTCCAAAGAGACCAAAGAATAACTAAGGGGAGGGCTCTCCAAATTAATCTGACATACTTCTGAAATTTCTCGCCCATCCACCAATGAAGTAAACCAACTACTGAATTTGGAATGCACCATTGAAGCCCCCATTCTTGAATCACTGAAGACCAAATCAGCCAAGAGAAAGAGCAATGAAGCAAGACATGAATATTAGATTCAGATTCAGAATTATAGAATGGACAGAGAGTCGAAGTACTGCTATCAACTATGCCAATCTTATGCAAGAATTCTAAGGATTTCACTCTGTTTTTCCAGGCCAGCCAGCAAAAGAAGGAGACCTTGGGGGCCAACAAAGTGCTCCAAACATGCTTGCAGATTCTTAGATTAGGGCCAAGAAGGGCTGTACTATGAGAATATAGGCCAGACACAGAGAACTGAGTATGGCCTGCAGCATCATTAGACCATATCAAACAGTCTGCATTTTCATTACACAAAAGAGAAGCTGAGGATAAGGCAGTAATCAGACTAGCTTCTTCAGTCAATTCCCAATCATACAACTCTCTTCTATAAGGAAAGTTCCAAACACCTGAGTTGGTTTTCTTGGCAATGAATTGGTGGAGAGAGCCTTCTTTATCAGTTAAGAGATTAAAAAGAAGTGGAAAATCAGATTTCAGGCAAATACCGCCACACTATCTATCAGTCCAAAATTTAATTCTATTCTCATTCCCTACTTTAATTAGACAATTGGCCAAGAAGAAATTAAAAATAGAGTTGCTGGAGGCCCCAATGGATAAGATGTCACTCCATATTCTAGAGTGCTTGTAAGAGGGCCTTACAGGAGGATGCTAACAATCCTCGATAATCTTGTATTTGCTGCAGATTACTCTCCTCCAAAGAGCATTGATTTGGTTCCCAAATTTCCACCACCATTTAAGTAGTAAAAAAGTATTTACATCTCTGATTCTTCTGATGCTCAAAACCCCTTGGTCAATACTCTTTGTAGCCTCCACCCACTTCACCAAATGTACTTTCCTTTTCAGATTATTACCACCCCATAGGAATGCAACCTCAATCTTTTCAAGTTCTCTAACCACACCTTCAGGCATATTAAACAAAGAAAGGAAATAGATAGGTAAGCTTGAAAGAGCAGACTTGATCAAAGTTAGTCTCCCTGCAAAGGATAATAGCTTTCTCTTCCACCTTGATAGTTTAGATTTGATTTTGTCAAGAATGGGCTTCCATGTAGATTTCCTACCAGGGTTGGCTCCTAATGGTAGCCCCAGGAATTTTAAGGGAAGGCTCTGTACCTTACAGTTGAGAAGATTAGCATAGAAAAGCATAAGATCATCAATTACACCAATACCACACACAACACTCTTATGATAATTGATTTTGGGACTAGATAGGACTTCAAAACATCTGAGAATTCTTTTGACTAACACCAACTGATCCCAATGAGCTTCGCAAAAAAGAATTGAATCATCAGCAAATTACAAATGTGAAATACGAACATTATTGGCTCCAACTAGTGTAACAAGCCCGCGGGGGACCTCGTGCTACAGTTCGGACTCCCTTTTGTTGCGGTTCTTAATCTTGAACCAAAGAGTCCAAATCCGGCAAATCGTTTTGAGAAAACAAATTTTTTTGAAAAGAAGTGCCAAACATGGACTGCTTTGCCAGATACAGAGTCGCCACGTAAATATTTTTTTAATGGGGGAATTTAGGAAACCCTGACTCGGTGCCAAGGCCACGTGTCTGTCATCACCAAAGTTGCCTCGGCTCGGGAGCTTGGGTACGATTGGGGAAGGTCAGCTATGAGCACCTCCTCTCGCCCGATCCGAAGATCGGCCTCTACTAACCATGATATCTTGTTTTGAAAACATTATGCGTTCTTATTCCGGTTATTAGCCTAGAATTACTATGTTGTGCGCACAGCAAACAAGTATAGACTAGATCGCCTAATTTGGAACAAAGCATTGCATATCCGTTTGTTTGGAAAATGTTTGAAATTTGCTACTCGCAAGTAGGCTAAAACGCGGATTTCAATGAATTATCCAATTCAAGTAATCCAACCTTCACCCACAGGTATTCAGGCAGTTTATTTCACATAAGCACTTAGCCACATGGTAAGCATGTTGTCATGGTAGCATTCACACGCATGTGGTATGCTAAAGCATAAAAAATACTTACATCGTACTCCGTGCCAAAACAGTAAACTAGTTAGCAAACATGCGTGATCCTAGTTCATGTTAAGTGGCTAATGCAACACAAGCAAAATGCAACTATAATAGGCTCGGCTATCCTAAACATGACATGTGGAATGCTACAAATAACACGTATTCAATTTGGAATTGAAGTACAATGCAGTTTGTATGATGCGCCGAGCCTGGTGCATGCAAGACTGATGAATGATGCACGCATGCATAACATGAGGTATGCTAATTTAAATATGCCCTAGTCTACCATCATAAGCTGGTAAATAAAAGGGAGAAAGAAGTGGGGGGGGTTGGAAGACATACACACACTCACCCACACTTATTACAGATTCACTCTCACTCGGAGAGACCAAAAGAATATACAGATAATTAACCTACAAGCTAATTAAAATATTACAGCCCATTTAATTAGTTAAGCAAATTAACTAATCCAGAGAAAACAGTAAACCGCCTCGGGAAGAGGGCCTAATGCAATGCACCCGCGGTCTTGCTCAGAAGTACACTGCTATGCGCAAGCTGCCTCTGTTTTCCCTGCTATACTCCTCTGAAGACTGCCAAAGTCTCAGGATGTGCTTACTGGATGTTGGGGAATGCCACCGGCTGGAGGGAATAATCATCGGCTGTGCTTTGGTGTCCATCGGCCAAAAATGAATCCATCAGCTACAAATTGATTGCCGGTCGGCACTCTGTGCAGTCGATCGGCCAAAAGTTCCTGCAGAACCTGTTTGACAGCAGCAGAGGACAGAGCTTTGCATGGCAATGCAATTCAAGCCAATATGTGCCCCGACATATCCCTTATCATGTTGGTGACTCAAAGGGACATGCTCCTTGGTTCTCGGACCACCAATCGCGCATTTCAATACGTGATGGCCCAAGAGACCAAGTTGTGCGTTTTGATTTCACATGCAATGCAAATCAACAAACAAAGGCCCAATCCCTATCATGAGGTCAAGGGACAAGGCATGCATGCTAGATGGAGTGCAACCTAGGCATGCAAACTAGTATGCAACATGGCAATACAAATAAGCAATGATGCTAGGCATACAACTTAAGGTACACAAGCATGCAAATGTGCTAGTTACTCAAGCATGCAAGTATGCCAAACATGCAACATGTTAGGCAATTCAACCAAGAGAGATGTATGTCAAATGCAAAGTTACTTAAACATGCCACAACACATGATAGGCCAAGCATGCGATCAACACACAAGGTAAACATGCAAAGGGCGGGGAACTTACGCTAATTGGACAGCCCTAAACTAGGTCCAAATCAGTGGCCAAAGCTCAAGAGATGGAGGCCAACACACGCACACGCATGCACATGTTAATGGGCTAAACACTTAAGCACAAAAGGGGAATTCTCAAGCACACTTGAAAGAGGCATAACATGGACAATTAGCATGCAAATTAAGCTTTGAAAATCATGCAAGAACATGGTGCCAAACCAATCCAAACAAGGCAATCAAGGCATACAAGCAAAGTCCAAGATTCAAAGCAAGCTAAAAGGGGATTGGACCACACTTAGCAAGACCAAACATGGCATGAATTAAATGACCAAAAACAGAGTTTTAGCATATAAAACAAAGCCTAAAAGACCACTTAGATGGCATCTAAATGGCTTGAATTCAAAAGCATGCACAATGGCCAAACATAGAGTATAAGGCACAACCCTTTGACACATCAAAGGGACCATGAAATGCAAACATGCAAGCACACTAAGTAGACTGAAATGACGTGAAAAATGGTTCCAACTCATCAAATCAAAGCAAGTAGAGCATGCTCCATACTCACACACACTTAAAGCCTACAAGCTCACAATGCAAAGATGCTATGCAATACATGGCAAGCATGACTAAAGCAATCTAAAACAGAGCTAAAGCATACAAAAACATGCACTAAAGCTTCACAAAGCTAAGCCTAAAACATGCTAGAACAAGAGGTAAAACCTAGATGCATGTTAAGGCTAAAGGATGGCATTACAAGGTATGTATGCTAAGCAAGCATGGTGTACCAAAACCAACATACAACAATGCTATATTATGACAATATAAGCATGAAAAACAGCCTAGGCATGATCAACACACACTTGAACATGATGCTCATTAAAGAGGCAAAAAATGGCCCTTTTCAAGGACAACAAGGAGAGGGGGTGACCCTCTCCTTCTTAGGACCTCAAGGCACCATCCTCACCACTAAAATCCCTCAAGATTTCAGTGGTGGGGAGGCCCAAACACAATGGTCCCGGAGCTCACCAAAAAAGGCACAAAATGGAGCCTTACAAGGCTTAGGAGGGGTCAAACAATCCCAAACCACAAAACACTCTTAAACAACTATTTAGAGGGGCCAAAAACAGAACTTTTTTATGTTATACACAAAGCTCAAAAACAATTGCAAGATAGTCAAAAATAGTGTGCAAAAATGGGGAATAAAAGGGCAAGTTAGTTACCCTTGAAGACCTCCTTCAAAAATGAAGCTCCAGCAGCTTCTTTAGGTTGAAACCAGCTCCAAAACCCTAAAATCAACCCTTAAGGGCCTCAGCTCCAAGGGATGGTGTGATGGTGGGTGTTTGTGAGCAAAAGTAAGACCAAACACACACCTAACCAACAAGAGAGGGAAATATAGAGATGGAATAGATACAAATTCCTAACCCTAATATCAAAGCTCTCTGAAAATGTTGTCCAACCCTAAATCAAAGAGAGGAGACTCTCTCTTATAGAGTTCTCTCTTGTAAAGCTTGTCAAATAAGCTTGTTAAGAGAGAGATCCCTCCATACATGTGTATGGAGGGGAGAAAAGATGGGTGCCAGCTATCACAGCTGGCACAAAAATATCTGAAAGATCAGATGAACAGTGATCGGCCAGCCAAAATTGCCATTTTGACAAAATAAATTGCCGATCGACAGCAAAGAATGCCGACCGGCAACATACATGGCCGATGGAAACAAAACACTGGCCGGTGGCCTCTAGCCACGGCCGGTGGTGTGTGGGGATGCCTCACAAGGCATTCTCTGCCCCTCCAAGGCAAAACACAAGTGTTTGGTGCAAAACCAGACACAGAACGGTCGAGTCGAGAGATCCTGAGGCAAGGCACGTAGCCGAGGCCTCCGGGAACTCGAGACGAACACAAACATAGATGATCACCGAGTGTTCAAACGGTGACGTCCAAGTCTTAAGGACGGTCAAAAATGGGGTGTCTACAGTTGCCCCTCTTTGACAGAACTCGAAAGTCATAACAATGACGGGAGTGAATGTCAAAGCCCAGAGACGACCCATTTTTGACAAGGCCGAAGACTTAGACAAAGCATGCAAGATAACAAAGATATGCGCCCGCAGACAGGGGCAAAATGCAACTGAAAATGCAAGAAGCCGAGCATAACTTATGATCATGCAAAGAAAGCTGTAATGAAGCACACATGCGACAGTTTTAAGCTAGCATACACCAAACTACACTACAATGCAGAAAGGATGTAAGAGAATTATGCAATTCTCGATACGTCTCACGCGGAGGATACAATACCTGTCCGGTTCGTTTGGTTCCGCCAACTGCAAATGAACCGTACATACAATATCGTGCCTGCAAAGAAAACAACTTAACAGGTACGATGTTATTAGCAACATGCATGACAATGCAAAAATGAATGCAAAATGATATGCAATATATACAAAACAATGTATAAACAATGCAAATGAAAATGCAATGCAATTGAAACAATGCAAACTATATGCAGAGCAATTGAATTGTGATTCAATCATGAGCGGTTCAAAACCACACAAATGTCAAGTAGATTGATGGAGGTAACAAGTCCGTCTACCATAGAACGGTCCACTGAACTATGAGTAATGTAGACGGACACAAGAACGAGTATTGGGGGGGATGACATAAGTGGGGAAACAACCCGCTGGGGAAAGAACAATGATCCTAATGCCGGATGCAAAATTACACTACAATGTAATATGTAATGGATACGCTGGGAAAATGGCAATGGATATGGCACGCGGGCCAAACCAAATCTTGCCTAGGCAAGGCATGTACGCATATAAGCCACGTCTAACATAGAACGGTCCACTGAACTATGCTTTGACACAAGAAGTATGGGTGCATACCAGACCAAGCTCAACATGGAAAGGCGCAAGCCATAGATGGAAGGTGATGCAGTGAATGCATGCAAACTACAATACACTATTTACAATATGCAATGGAACGGATAAGATACAATGAATATGGCACGCAGGCCAAACCGTATCTTGCCTAGGAAGGGCATGTACGCATACAAGCCGCGTTTAATCACAGAAAAGGTGCCGCAACCCTCAAACCAACATACCAGCGTGGAATAGGCACGTACACATGCAGAACTGTGTTTTAACGTAGAAAGTATGGGCACATACCAGACCAGGCTCAACATGGAAAGGCGCAAGCCATAGATAGAAGGTGATGCAGTGAATGCATGCAAACTACAATGCACTATCTACAAATATGCAATGGAATGAAATATTTACCATGGAAATGCATGACATATGCACTATTTACAATGGAATGCATGACAATGCAATATGATGCAACGGCTGTGATTGCAGCTTTCCCTATTCTCTCAACAGGGCGATATACTAGGTTGGTTCAGTATCCAGAACTGAGGCGCAGACATGCTACCTTAACCTATGGGGCTTCCATACAGATTTCAAGCCGAGGATACACCCCCTGGGTATTTAAATCAGACTCTAGTCTCGGAAATCCCGAACCTTTGCGTTCTAAGCATAAGCCATTCGAACTCTAGTTTCCACCGTCCCAGTTGGTCTCCTAGGAACTTACCGCAAACACAGGCAGGTGGCTTTACCAAACCACCGGAAGTTGTTCGAGCACGACAAACACCAAAGGAATTGCACCTTTAGAGGATTTAAGGTCTCCTAGACCAGGATGCAAAATGTATGCATGACAATGCATGTTCGTTTTTGTTTTGGTTTTGTTTTTGAAATGCAAATGATGCATGACCTTTTTGTTTTGGTTTTGTTTTTGAAATGCAAATGATGCATGACCTTTTTGTTTTGTTTTGTTTTTGAAATGCAAATGATGCATGAAATGCATGTTGCATGGAATGCGCGACAACGCGCGGCTTGAAATGCATGAAAGTGCATGATCTCGAAGTGCGCGACAACACGCGGCTTGGAATGCATGACAATGCAAGTGAGCTTGAAATGCGCAGCAACGTGCGGCTTAAGATATGCATGACAATGCATGTGAACTGTGCACCTCAATGCACTAAAGGTCTTGCACCTTCAGAGGATTTAAGGTCTCCCAGACCGGGCGTATTTAAGGTCTCGCCAGACCATGGTGCACAAGACAATGTGAGTGAGGTGCGCAAAATAGCGCGAACAATGAATGCATGTCAAATGCAATGAGATGCACAAAACGGCACGATGCAATGCACCGAAATAGTGCGATGAATGCGTATAACGCACACGGGGCAACTTTTGAATCTTATAAGAGACAAAAGGATACAAAAGGATACACCTTGCATGAATTCGAGTGCCACGCGCCGAAGACGCGGTCCGAGGTCAAAACGGAGGCCGGTTGAGCTTCAGGAATGCACTGTATTGCACTGTTTTGAGCAATGAAGGTCCTGAACCACACATATAACCCAAGAAAAGGTGTAGGAGGCTCAAAAACCACTGTAAAAGACCACCGGATACCCACCGGCCATCAAAATATATCACCGGCCATCCATCGGCCATCATACAATTTCCATTGGCAAGATATTTTGCCGACCGGCCAACAGTGTGGCCGACCGGCAAAAAGTTCCTGTATCGAGGCAGTTCAGTCATTTGGCCACGGGGCTTTTAAAATAGGGCTTCTAGCCCTATTTTCTCATTTCCTCTTTGCTCGAAAATCCTTCCCCCTCCCCTCTTGGGCATTTTCTTCTCTTCATTCTCTCATTTTCTCGCGTTTTCGCGCCCTTTTCATCGTTGGGTTCACGTACACCCTTGTGTTTCGAACGTTTTGAACCGAATATTTCTTCATTTCGGTGTTGCTTTTGCTATTCCCGTCTTTTGGGGTTTGTTTCCCTCAAGTTTTCCTCGATCTTCGTGTCTCTCCCACTTCTCGACCTTTCTGGCTATTTTCCACCCTCCCAGAGTTGACCTTCCGGTTGACTTTCCACATTTTCATCCGGTTTTCCTTCTTTCGGTCACTTTCTCATCACTCTTGAGATGGCGGACGATCTTCCACAGGGTGGGACTCCTCCAGAGCACGAGATGGATCCTGAGGCCGAGCCCTTGCCGCTTCATATCCAGCCGTTCGATCCGGAGGCCTACAGACCGGCGGTTCACATGCTGCTCCCCGATGGACTACGCCAGTTCAGGAGCTTCGAGAGGGGCGTGGCACCCGAGCTACTACTACGTGAGCCAGAGTCTCATCTGTCACACGGCGACTCCGAGGTACGTTCTTCCCCCGATTTCATTTTCTACAAAGTAGGGTACCGAACTGCTATAGTTGCTTCTGCTTTCAACTGTTTAAACTGTTTACAGTATATGCTGTAGTTGACTGTGAATGCACCTCACTGATATCTGTTTGCATAGGAACACGCGCACACACACTGCACTAACCCTGGATCGCTCAAACACATTGATGCAGCACACACTGTACGTCACTGTAAGCACACCGGCACCCGGTTATCTGTTCGAATCTGAAAAACGTGCACACACGTTATATCTGTACTGAACCGTTCAACACACTGTCATATCATATACTGTAGTTCTTTGCTAGCGTATCGGCACCCGATGGCTGTTTGAATCTGAACCTACGCACACATGCACCATATCCATAGTGATCCATACGGAAATACTGACACATCACATGCCGTAGTTCACTACTAGCACACTAGCACCCGGCATCTGCTCAAATCTGAAAATGCGCACACATGCACCATATCTGTATACTTCTTAAAACTGCATCTTGAATATTGCTTCGCAATCGTTGTTTTTGGATACAGGGGGATTCCCATACCATCCGTGGGTATGGGAATGTCGTCGCCCGAGACTGGTACGCGGAGTTGCCAGATGCGGTTCGCCACATCGTCGACGAGGCGGGTTTCGGCATCTTCTGCAGGGGGCTCTCCCGACTTACTACCTGCAGACCCTTACTTGCTGCTTTAGTGGAGAGGTGGTGGGATACCACCAACTCCTTCCACTTCTCCATTGCGGAGGACATGACGATGACCCCTTATGATTTCTCGATGCTTACTGGCATCGGGGTAGGGGGTGATCCGATTCCCTTTGACACGGATATAGACAAGTGGGACGCCGCCCAGCTGTACCTGCTCGGCACTCAGCCACCCCTTGCTCGGGCAGGGTTTGTCAGATACTCTTGGTTTGAGAGCCACTTCAGGATTCAGCCAGCCTTGGCGGAGGAGGCGCAGATGACCCCAGAGGAGGTAGATCAGTATGCGCGGGGCTTTATCATGTTTTTGCTCGGGACGACCCTTTTCGCCGACCGGGCGAACACCGTGCCTCTTTGTCTGTTGAGCGCACTGGTGGATGTTAGGCGGATCCGCCACTACGACTGGGGTGGCGCAGGCTTGGCCACATTGTACGGCTACATGAGTTCTTCTTCCCGCCTCAGCGGACAGCTACTTGGCGGCTACTGGCGAGCTTGGGAGGTACATCTTCTTCCCCTTTTACATTTCTGCCTCACATTTTCTATGTTCTGTATACTGCACACACCACGGTCTGCCACACACTGGCGATATACTGCACAACCGACTATACACTGCACACACTGTACGCTCTACATAATACACTGCACAACACACGGTTCTGCCATTTCTGCTTTACTCTGTATTCTGCTTTATCTGGTAAGCATAATGATATTTGCTCTGCAGTTGTGGGTGTACGCCTACTTTCCCAGGCTTGCCCCAGTACCTGATACGGAGACCCCACTTGGCGTCCCCTTCTCCCATCGCTTTGACATGAGGTGCGTGCGGAGACCTCGAGAGTCTTTTATCTTTTTCCGCCGCTACTTCGACACCATCACTGCCGCGGAGGTATGTTTAATTTCAGAGTTTGTTTAAGCTTCGCTTTGCACTGTATTTTTGATAATAAACAGATAACAAACTGCATTTGTATCCGCAGATCACCTGGCAGCCTTGGGCTCCGTTGCCGGCCGTGGTGAGGGATCACTATGAGGGCGTAGAGGAGACTGCCCGCCTTAGGATTCTGTTGGAGGGCCCGGTCTGTCGAGCTTGGTACCTGGGTGAGCGTTTCTTACGTTAGACCCTAGGTTTACCGGAGCAGATAGTTCCGGGTCCGCCTCCTGCACATATGAGGCATACAGAGAGGTTTTCTCTCGCGCACCTGAGAGAGTATACCGTTGGCTGGGGCGCAGAGCATCACAGAGGCGAGGGCGACTATGCCGAGTACGTCCGAACCTACATTATGCGACCCTTGAGCAGTGGTCGGCGAGCTGAGAGGGAGAGGCCAGCGGCACTGGCAGCTGGGACAGGAGTAGGGGCAGGAGCGTCGAGGACCGCCCGAGTCCATGGCGGGAGCGGAGCTCGGAGGGGACGGGGGACGAGCTGGCCGGCATTGCCCACGACGATGACGTGCAGAGGGCAGGGCGGGGCAACTTATCAGATCTCCATCGCTCCTCCTCCAGCTGATCATGAGTTGGTCGGATTCCACGACTTGCCTCCGGTATATATTACTGCATTTCATACAGTCGTTTCATTTCATTTTATTTGATATTCTGCAGAACATTGATGCTTCTAATCATTTTCGCAAGCTTCTTCCGAGTACACCCGGCAGTCATTGGAGTTGAGTGCCTCCCTGATGGGGATGCTACATCGGACTTTTGACCTCCTGACCTTTTATGGTATCCCGGTATGTTCTTCTGACCGCAGCCTCACACCATACACTGTTTCACACAATCTGATGCACAACACAACACTTGACATCCAACCCTCCCGGCACTTGACAGACTGTACTCATACACTGCATTCTGCACTGATATACTGCTCACAGTATCCACACACTATACTCATACACTGCATTCTGCACTGATATACTGCTCACAACATCCACACACTGTATTCGTACATTGCATTCTGCGCTGATATACTGCTCACATTTTGCTTTGCGTAGCATACTGATGCGTATGCAATTTATGTTTTTCAGGCCCCGTTCCAGATTCCTGTTATAGGAGGTGCTCCGGCTGGGCCCTCTATTCCTGCTCGAGGAGGGGGTGCTCATGTCGGGAGTAGCTCTCGGGCACCTGTCCCTGATGATGATGATGATGAGGAGGAGTCCGAAGCAAAGGCAAAGGTAGAGGCCGAGTCATCTGAGGAGGAGACTGGAGACGGTTCAGACTCGGGCTCAGATGATGGTGCTGACGACGATGCTCCTGGACTTTCGTCCAGGAAGAGGGCGAGGACAGACCTTCGGGCCCGAGACTACTGATGCTGCTTCAGATTTTTGCTGCTTTTCTTCTTTTTGTACTTTTTTTTTTCTTTTTGTTGGTAGCTAGAGCACCTTGTACTGCCGCAGGTAGGTTTTTGCTTTCTTCAAAACTATGTACTTGAAAAAGATGATGAAATGAAACAAGTCTTTTTTGTCTAAAAAAAAGTTATATCTGTACATTTCATACTTTGCACTGCATTGCATCATATTACACCTCGAATATAAATGATATTGATCTCTTGTCTGAAAATCAAACATTTGCATTGTAATAACCAGGTGATGAACCGGCCAATGGCAAACCACTCCTACAACTCACTGCTCAGTCTGAACACACAGCCCATACTTTGTTGGGAATTAGTCTGCATACAGCCCATAGCACAGCACTCGGTTCATCCTGCACACGGCAAATCCTGAACAAACAGCCCAATCTGACAAGACGGACCACACAAAAAAAATTAAACCTGTTGAATCTGGAACACACTCAAATGCCCCAAATCTTCCCTTTCTTCTTTTGCTTCGCATAGATGTGGAGAATGGCACAGCATTCTGAGCACGGGCGATTTTTTTTGAAATAAAGAAGGGTTTTCAACCGGGGTTTTGAGTCTGAAACTGAACACAGCGAGAAAGACTCAAACAAAAGGTACACGACCTAACCAAAACGAGACACGCTCGGAAAAGACTCAAAACAAAAGTTGAGGTAAACAAAACAAAAGACACGACACACGGACGTGTTTACAAAACAAAAGATCTCAGATCTCGAGGAGCCAGTTCCTCCGGGTATATGTTTCCCACCCTTTCTAATTTGTGATTCTCACATCACTCTGGCACTCAATCTCTCGTTTTTTTCTTTTCTCAAAGCCCTCTTGCTCACTTTTCTCTCAACTTACACCTCTTTATTTTTTATTCTCTCATTTTCATCCCTCCCCAGGGTGATTGATGGATAAACAAGAGGTTGTGGGTTCACGCCCAACACTGCTAGCTCGCGGCTATTTCTTCCGGTGACGTTCAGTCGATGCTTCGGACGGGGAATGAAGTATTTTGATTTACTCTGATTTGTGCTTCGCACATGGCTTGACACCTCGCTGTTTGGAGGATTTCGAGAGCTTCTAGCCCTTTAGTTGTGCCTTCTTCTGGCGAATAGGGTGCCCTTCTGGCAAGTATGTTGACGGCCGGGAAAAGACAAAACACCTGACTCAATTGTGCCCCTGGTTCGTCACTTTGACCATTTTTTTTGTTTTCTTCCTAAAACAGTTTTGACCAAAATGAGAGTCGGATTAACATACTTGTTCGATTTTTTATTTGAAATCATGCAAGTCAGGCTATGAGCACTGAAAATTTTCCTTTTTTGGGTCAAGATGGAACAATTTTCGAGAAAATTTGTCAACCTCAGTAAAAATTCTCAAAAACTATTTTTGCAAACAGTCAATGCTCAACAAGCACGGAGCTTACTCTCGAGATGCACAACCTCAGATTGGAGGCAATGGAAAATTGCCCCTTGCTTGGAAGGACTGCATGGCAACGGAAAGTTGCCCCTGGTTTGAATGGCAACTTGCGGCAACGGAAAGTTGCCCCTTGTCTGGATGGTGCCGCCGCATGCTGTAAACTGTCCGCATTAATGATTGATCACGACTGAGCTCTCAGGCACGGAGAGGACGGGGACGGTCACAACCAATATATGGACACAGTCACCTTGAAAGTCTTGGTGATTGAACTTCAGGATGAAGTTGCCTATGTAATTCCGGTTGTCACAACCGAACTATTGGATTCAGAGGAGGTAAGGATGATCAAAACCATTACATGGACAAAGCCGCTATGAAAGTGTTGGGGGCTGGACTTCAAGATGAAGTTGCCTACGTATCCCAAACATGGGAATCAAGCCTTACGTAGTTCGGGTAAGGTACACTCGGGTATTTTAACCTTCACTCTTTAGGCTCTAACTTTTGCCAAGGCGCCCGTTGCGGGTTTTCGACCTTGCGAGCTTTGTTTTTCTCTTTTTTTTTCAATTCTTTTCATTTCTTTTCTTTACATTTTTTTTCTTTTTCTTTTTCTTTTTTTCTTTTTTTTTTTTTTTTGCATTTTTTTCTTTTCTTTTCCTTGTATATATTTTTTCTCTTTTTTTGTATTTTTCTCTTGCTCTAACTTTTGCCTGGGTCGCCCTTCCAGGTTTTCGACCCAGCGAGCCTCTCAAAGGGAAAAAGTGTAGCTAGTCCATGCCAAATGGTTTTGGAATTGAAGCCTCTCTATATCCCGGAGAATGGTTGTTGCACTGATTTGCAGAAGAATCCATCACAGTTGCTTCATGAGTTTCTTCCAGTGAGATCCGATCTTCTTGATCTGATTTTGGTGCCTCTTGCTCGAGGGCTGCTTCAAATCGGGCCACACAGGCCTCACGTTGTGGTTAACCGTTGAACATTCTGAATTCAAGTTCAAGGTTTGGAAACAAAGGGGTTGAGTCTCCAGGCTGAGAGCGATCCTAAGCTGCACAATCTCAAGAGCGATTCCACACAGGTCTTCGTAGGACCGCGCAAAACATTTTGTTTTTGAAAGTTTTTAAGAAAGCGACAAATCGCTCGCGCTGAAGATAGTGTGGAACCAGTCTGGATCAAACCAGGGTCGTTCTCAGTACTCACACTGACAGGCATGATTTCGTTCATTAAAAAGGCTTAACATGCCTCTCCTTCTCTCAATTAATCAAAGTTTTGCAAAACCCGAGGAATTCCTTCCTCTTCGTTTTTATCACCGCAGTGTTCAAAAGGGTTTTTTGAAAAACTTAAATCATTGTAATGATTTTCAGGGCACAAGAGAGCAGGTGGAATGTGCTGCCGTTCCATTCAACTCCTCTGGCACAACTAGTTCAAAATAGCAGTAAGCACGGAAACACGATAGCCGCAGCCGTTTCATTCCAATTTCCTGATTGCAACTGGCTCCTTAGCTGAGACAGACTCAAAAGGAAAACAAAACGGGTAATTACAAAATAAAACGGTGTTCGAGGCAACAACCCCGGAATCACCTGACATTTTATACAAGAGAATCGACTCGCTACAACAAGACCGACCCGTAAGCAAAAGGACTGACTCAAGACAATGAGGCAGACTCAAAACAAAACAAAAGACTGACTCGACACCCAAGCCAGAGTTTACAAAACTAGCATTCGCAGATGCTCAAAACTGCGTGCCAGACGCCACATCGAAAATACTGGGCGCCGCCCACAAGTGGTCCAACCCTGATCACATACTCGCAGTATCTTCAAAATCCAGTAGTTGGGTAGTAACGGACTTTGCTGAGGTGGGCGGAAGGATAACCTCGTTGTCGATCAAATCTTGCACCTCATGACGGAGACGGAAGCAATTATCGGTGGGGTGGCCAGTTTGCTGATGGTACGCGCAGTACTGAGTAGCATCATGCGTGGGAGGGAGATTCTTCGGGAGAGGCCTGGGCTCCAAGGGTTTAAGATGTCCCCTCTCGGCAAGGATCTGAAGCGCCTTGGACAGAGGCATGTAGAGTTCGTGGAAGACCCTGCGCCCTCGGGGTAGGTACTTTGGAGCCTGATTATTCTTGCTAATCTAGCATTCAATCAATTTGTTTGCAGGGAATGTTAATAAAATTTAATTTCTTTAAAACAAGTGACTTTTTCTTATCAGTTATGACTTTATTAAGATATTATAAATAAATACTATGCAACAATTTTATTTTTATTTGAGTATTTATATATTTTTTTATTTATTTATAATTTATCATTATATTTTTAATTATATAATATTAATTATGACGTCACAGTTCGATCGCTTTGACTTGACGGTTGAACCGATGACCCGTCCACCCGATCCCTTTTTCGGTTCGCTCACGAGTCCGATTTTCAAAACATTAGTTCAGTCATGTACTTGTTTAGCCTTCCGTGCATAGATTATCTATGAAAAGAGAAGATTACATTGATTGATAATTGTAACTACATGATTTAATCATATTTATACTTTAAAAAATAAGCGATTTGTTTTCAACAATATATTTGTTGTTAATTTTTTTTAAAGATAAATATAATAAAATTATGTAAGTAATAAACCTTATTTTTATTTTATTCTTTCATACATAATTTACAAACTAGGTCTAAAAGAACAACAAAAGATTGGCCTAGTAAGCCCAACCTTGTGCTACAGGCCTCGAATATTGAGATGTGAATTTGCCTCGAATTTGTTTAACCAGTCATCCGGCCGGTCCTCCGATAAAAAGGCTAATAGTCGCGATCGACAAAGTGACAACCGCGGTAGATAAGTGTTTCACCCAGTCGTCTTGGTGATCTTTCAGCTAGTCGACCGGTGACCACAAATTCGGGCCTAAAACTCTCGAGGCTTGAAGCATTAATGTTCCTTTTTATATGTGTAATTGTCTGTATAAGACTTGCCAATTTTAAAAGTAATTGGACCAATCATTATTTTTATTTGTTTGAAGGGTCTTCCCTCCAGTCATTTTTAAAAGTAATTGGACCAATCATTATTTATTTATTTATTTATTTTTGAACGGTCTAGCTTCTCTGCAGTCCGCAAACTGGAGGTTGTTATTAAGCTCGTGAGAGCCTACCACGAGTCCCGTTTCGATAATCCGAATTGTACAATATGTAAAATTCGTCGAATACTATATGTTTGTAAAAAAATACGTTGATCGGATATCAATAGCTACGTGATCAAATCAGTTTTATATAAAAAAAATGAACGGTTGACAGAAATTTGATCCGATCAGACAGTTATCGATATCCGATCAATGTGATTTTTTATAGGAATATAGTAATTGACGAGTTCTACACATTGAATGGTTTAGATTATTGAAATGGGACCTGTGATAGGCCTCCACGGACCCAAGAGGAAAGCCAAACCCTTTTTTGAATATGGTAGATTTACTTACACACATAGCATTTGTTATGTAAATTCACATAAAATATGCGGGAAAAAACAGTGTACTTTACGTGATACATAAGCTTTTAATTTCAAAAGTCTTTCAAAGGCTTCACATTGTAACAATTTAGCCAATCACCACTAATAAATAAAATAAATTTCACTATCACATTAAAATTTCATTGTCCAAAAAGTGAAATTTTACAATTTTCAAAATAATGAAATTTTTAATTGCTGAATAAAAATCGAAAGATTGAATGACAATCGCAAAAATTGGGTACTTATTTTCAAATTTAGCAATGCAAATTTAAATTGAAGGCAATGGGAATATTTCTATACTATTCAAATATATAAAATTGAGAAAATTGTTGAAAAGTCCAAGTTAAAGAGGGTATAAGGCATTGGGTACAGTGAATACTTTTTATTAGTAAAAAGTCCACATTTTATGAAATAGTTTGATGAGAAATCCTTTTATTAGTTTTGAAGGCCATTTTATTTTCAATTTTACTACTTAATTTATCTGTTGAATTTCGTTGACTATCTGTTCAAAATTTATCCTATCTATTCAAACTTTGTCCCTATCTGTTCAAAAAAATTCAATCTGTTTAAAATTTTCCCCCTCAAATATCTATGTAAATTTTATTATTTGTTCAATTTTTTTATTTTTATTTTTTCTATCTGTTGCAATACCAAGCCAATCTAAATTTTTTCTTTATCTGTTCAAATATCTTTTTTTCTATTTGAACAGATCTAAGCCATTTTGATATATCAATCTCTTATCGTTCTCTCTTATCTGTTTAATTTTTTTTTTCTATTCAAATAAGTTTTTTTTTTTTAAAATTATTTATCCATTTGCAATATGTTTATCATCATCAAAAAAAATAAATAAAATAAAAAATAAAATAAAATAGAGCTAACAGATCATTACCACATATTTATTATCATCACACCACACTACAGATTCATCATAATCAACAACAACAACTAAATCCTAAACAACAACAACAACTAATCTTAAACAACAACAAGAAGAAAGAACTACAAAAAAAAATTAAAGCACTAGTAAAAAAAATTGAAGCTTCGAAGACTAGTTCATCGTAATCATCTTCTGCATTCGCATGTAACTTCATACCTGGACATGGATTCACAATAAAAAAACTCAAAAGACAAGCAATACGAAGTAATTTCTTCGTAATATGGAAGATCCATGGAACTTAAGATGGGAGTTTGCACCAAGAAAACGGACTGAGCTAGTTGTGACTTGGGCCTTATCGTTAGATTACGCGACCAAGTTGGCATAGTCAAGGGCAGTTTGGTCGAGGTTTTAGATCACACGGTTGAGTTAGCCCGAGGTCCGGAAGTTGGACCAGGCTAGTTGTTCGGCGTGGATCATTAGCCGAGCTAGGTGAAGAGATGGTCCAAAGCTGAGCAAGGTCAGCGGGGACGAATGGGTACAGCTGAAGAAGTCAACTAGACGCCTCATATTTTGGTCAGTCGAGAGTAATGCGATTCCAAATGTCGGACTGTAGCGCCATGTAGAAAGTAACTCGGTAGGATTTGCTACGTGGCCCAATCGGAATATAAGGAGAGAAATTCACTAAAGTTGTGCATCAATACCGTTTGGCGGTTTGGCCAAATGTTGTTTGGCAGTATTGACACGTACATATGTAAGGAATAGAGAGGGCAGTACAGCCATGCATCCAAAAAAAGACGAGAAGAATGGTGCGCGCAGAAACTATTTAAACTGTGCAGCGCCTCCATATAATAGGTCTGGAATTTTCTTACACACAGGGCTCTATCTCTCTTTTGTCGTCTCTTCCTTCATCTCTCTACCAGGTCGCTAACTTAACCGTCGGAGAGGTTTTCTAGTAACCACCCGCCGAGTAGCTCACTGTCATTGTGTTCTTAGATTATTCAGAGTAAAGTGAAACTTGGACACGAGGAAGTAGGGAGTATTTCTTTTTCGTACAATTGGCGCCAGTACAGTTACGCGTCCAGAAAATGATGAGTAGAGTGGTGTGTGCATAAATTATTTAAACTGTGCGACGCCTCCATACAACAGGTCTAAAATTTTCTTACAAGGGCTTTATCTCTCTTTTGTCGTCCTCTCTTTTCCTCTCTCCACCATGGTGCTAACTTGACCGTCGGAGGGGTTTTCTGGTAACTGCCTACTAGGTAGCTTATCGTCATTGTGTTTTCAGGTTATTCGAAGTGAAGTGAAGCTTGGACACGAGGAAGTACGGAGAGTTAAGAATATTTTCTCCCCGTACAATTGGCGCCGTCTGTGGGAATCTTAACATTCAACACCTTGTCCTTTAAGCTTTTCTTATCACTCTCCATAGCGAACAACGACGACATTTCACTATCTGCCATCGATGGCATCATGTTGGAGTTTGTTCAGAGGCACGACAACTTACTCACCATTCAGACCATGGCTGGACTGAAGACCTCGCCACGAGGGCCCTCTAGAGACACGCGAGACAAACGCGCAAGGAGTTCTGGGCGCTCGTTGAGCCTAGAAGGACGTCGCCGATGGCAAAACACAAATATCCAGTACCTGGAGAACAAGCTGCGAGACTAAGATGCCATCATTAGAAAGATGACGACGAAGATAGAGGCCATGAAATGCCAACTGTAGACACTCCATTTTTTACCGTCCTCAAGACTTGGACGTCACCGTTGGAACACTCGGTGATCATCCATGTTCGTGTTCGTTTTGAGTTCCCGGAGGCTTCGGCTGCGCGCCTTGCCTCAGGATCTCTCAACCCGTTTGTCTTGTGTTTGGTTTTGCACCAAATACTTGTTGCTTTTGCTTTGAGGGGCAGGGAATGGCTTGTTGGCCATCCTCACACCCCACCGGCCTTCCCTTTGCATCACCGGCCATTCATTGATGCCACCGGCCATGGTTTCTTAATACCAATGGCCGGTCGGCACTATATGTGGCCGGCCGGCACTTTATTTGGCCAGTGACCTCTTTTGCTGGCCGGTGTGACTCTTTTGCACCCTTTAGACTTGGTGCATGCCAGCTGTGCCAGCTGGAATGCACCAACACTCCTCCCCGTGCACGAGTGTGGCTATTTTGAGCCTTTGAACCCTTTTTCCTTCTAGAAGGTTGAACCCTTTGGTCAAGCTTCTTAAGGAAGCTTGACCCTTTGTCCAAGCTTCCTCAAGAAGCCTTGCCCCCCTTGACCCCCTTGACCCTTTTCATGTTAGCTTCTTTAAGAAGCTTAGGGCTCTCATATTGTCTATATAAAGAGCCCCTCCTCCTCCTTTGAAAGGGTTGGTGGTTGAGCAAAAAAAAACCAGAGCTATACACATATATTTTCTGATAAATCATACTCTCTCTCTATATTTCCCTCTCTCTCCTCTTTTGTGTGTGTTTTTGTGGCCTAAAGTGTGTGTTTGTTCTTAGTTTTGCACTAGAACACATAGCATTACACCTTACTTCGACTTTGGGAGACTTTGAGGGTTGGTTCTTGAGGTTTTGGACTGATTTTGATCAGAAGAGAGTGGCTGGACTTGCTGTTCTTGGACTGTTCTTCAAGGGTAACAATCTTGCTTTATTTTCCCCAATCTTGCACTAGTTTTTTACCTGTCTTGCATGCTGATTTAGGCTTTGTGTATAACTAAAAAAAGTCTTGTTTTTTTGTGCTTAAGATCTTTCATTAAGGTCATTTTGTTGTTTGGGGCCGACCTCCCCCTCTTAGGCCTCCTTTGGCCTCTTTTTGTGCTCTTTTGTTAAGCTTTGGTTACTCTTGTGTATTGGCCTTCTCACCACTAAAATCCAGTGGATTTTCAGTGGCGAAGAAGAGGGTTTGAGGTCTTGCATAGGGGAGGGACACCCCTCTCCCTTGGTCTCTCATTTGTGCATATTTTTGGTTCATAATGGTAGCATGCATGAATAGTTGTTATTGGCTGCATTTCAGAGATTTTTGGGTGTTGTTTGGTCACATATTGCCTCTGTTTTTGGTCGGATTCATGGCCCTTTGCATGTACAATACACTTGCTTTGTAATCCTCTATTTTGCCTAGAAATGTATCTAGCCATTAGACCATCATGCTTTGATATTCTTGCCTAGCTTTGTGAAGCTTTTGGTCTTGATTTATCATGTTTGAGGTCTGTCGGGTGCTGGTTTGGTTGTATTTGATATGTTTCGTATGGTCCCTTTGCATTCTAGCATGTTGGCCTCGAGTCATTAGCATTCTTTGGTTAGGTTGTTTAAATGATTTGGGGTCATTTCTTATGCCATTTCAGTCCCTAATTCATGCTTGCTTGCCTGCACTTATCATCCCTTTCATGCTTTGAAGGATTGTCTTGTTATGCTTTGAAAAGGGCCATTATACATGCTTAAGTGTTTAAGCTTTAGGCTGCCATATCAATGGGTTTTTGGGTGCTAATTTTGCATATTGAAACTCTATTTCATATTGGAAAGTTCATGCCATGAGTGCTTGGGGTAGTTGTGGTAAAATGCTCCTTGCCTTGGACCTATTGGTGTGCATGTTTGCATAAGCATTGGCTCATCATTTTGGGCATTTTGGCCACTGTTTGGAGGGTGGACTGAGGTCTGCCTCTTGGTGTTTTAGGTCCATCATTGCATGATTGTATTGCATTATCTTTGGTTTCGTGTTTAACTTGTACCATAGGATGCATCACATTGCACTTTGTATGATAGGTCGCTTCGCATTTGGCATGCTTTACACCTATTAGTCTCATGTTGCATACTTGAGCCACTTCGCATGCATTGCATTACATTTTGCTTGGTTTGGGGTGTCAAACCAAGTATGAGGATTGAGAAATGTTCATACTCCCAGTGATGTAACACGTCTCAACCCTCGGTCGTCAATCCCCTTGACCTCAACATGATAGGGTGTTGGCATTCATGTGTTTTGGTTGCATGCACTTACATCAAGTTGCAAACTTGGCCTCTTAGGCCATCATGCATCAAAATGCACAATTGATGGCCCGAGGGTCGAGGGTCATGCTCCCTTGAGTCTATTGCATGATAGGGAGTACGGCCATGCTCACATTTGCTTGAAAATTCCATACCATACACTGCTTGCCCTCTGCTGCTGTCAATTGCAGGTTCTGCAGGAAGTTTTGGCCGGTCGGCTACATATAGTGCCGACCGGCCATCCATCAGTGGCCGGTAGATTAAACAGTGGCCGGTGATCATTCCCTTTGGCCGATGACCATTCCACTTGGCCGGTGGTGTCCCCCGATATCCATAGAGTGTCCCTTAAAGAATTGTGCCATTTTCAGAAGAGCAGGGCAGTGTAGACAGAGGCAACAGTGCTATGGCAGTGAGTTTCCGGGCAGTACGAGTCAAGCATGCATCATTCAAACATTTTGAAGGCGGGGCTGCAGCTATTTTAATTCTGCATTTAATTTGTTAATTAAATAGGAGTTCTGTAATATTTAATTAAGTGGTTAATTATTCATTCGGTTGTGTAATATTTATTCGGACCCTCCGAGCGAAGGCAATTGTGTAATAAGTGTGTGTGAGTGTGTGCATGTCTTCCAACCCCATGTCTTTCTTCCCTTTTATTTACCCGCTTATGATGGTAGACTAGGGCATATTTAAATTAGCATACAGCATGATAGCATGTTTGCATCCATTCATCTGTTTTGCATACACCGGGCTCGGCGTATCATACTAACTGCATCGTATTTTAATTCCAAGTTGAATACGTGTTAATTGTAGCATCATCATATGCCATGCTTAGATTAGCCGAGCCTATTCTAGTTGCATTTTGCCTGTGTTGCATTAGCCATCTTAACATGAACTAGGATCACGCATTGATTACTAACTAGTTTCTGTTTTGGCTTGGAGTACTAGGTAAGCTTTTATGCTTTAGCATCCCTGCATGCGTGTGAGTGTTTGCCATGACAGCATGCTTGCCATGAGGCTAATTGCTTATGTGATATAATTGCCTGAATGCTTGTGGATGAAGGTTGGATTGTTTGAGTTGGAGCAACTCGTTGAAATCTGTATTTTTTTAGCCTACTTGCGAGTAGCAAATTCCAAAGCGTTTTCCAAAAAATGGATATGCAATGTTTCGTTCCAAATTAGGCAATCTAGTCTATACTTTTGTGTTGTGCGCATCACATAGTAATTCTAGCTAATTAACTGGAATAAGAACACATAACGTTTTCAAAAACAGATATCACGGTTAGTAGAGGCCGATCTTCGGATCGGGCGAGAGGGGGTGCTCGTAGCTGACCTTCCCCAATCGTACCCAAGCTCCCGAGCCGAGGCAACTTTGGTGATGTCGGACACGTGGCCTTTGGCACCGAGTCAGGGTTTCCTAAATTTCCCCTTTAAAAAATATTTAGGTGGCGACTCTATATCTGGCAAAGCAGTCCATGTTTGGCACTTCTTTTCTAAAAATCTGTTTTCTCAAAACGATTTGCCGGATTTGGACTCTTTGGTTCGAGATTAAGAACCGTGACACAAATTGAGTCCGAACTGTAGTGGGGCTCGAGGGCGCGCCTACAGTTTCTGGTAACTCTGCTGGGGAGTTTAGAGAGCTTGACTCGAACTCGTGATATCCTGTTTTGATTCCATTTATGTGTCTCTTTGCATTGCATGTGCATTGGTGCGCCTAGGACACCGTGTTTGCCATCTGCCATTTCTGAACGGTTTTCCGGAGGCTTGACTTTGTCAAAGCATGCCATAAGGCTGACCGGTTGTGGGCTCTGACAGTATGGGAACACAAACCCCGGTTTTACCGGGGCACCCTTTTTGACCATTCGACCTAGTGCATATCGAAATCCATAGTGACTATTCCAAACTAGGACAGGTTGCTTACCCGATGTTAGGTTGTCTGAAAACTGCTGCGTGCATAGTGAAACCTTAGCTCCTGACAAAAATAGGATAGGGAAACCCTACCCCAACATAGGGTGTTTTGGCTCTCTTTTACTTGCTATGTGTTTTTAGAATGTATCTATGCAGGGAACGCACATATCAGTTCGCAAGTTTGAGTGTCAGGCCTGCGGGTATCAGTGTTTTTGTGAATCAGTTATCTGCGGGTATCAGATTCAGACTTAGGGGCAACGATTTGGAAACAGCAATCAGTGATTAAGGAACAGTACATTCAGCTTGTTGGCAATTTGTTGTGATACCCAGCTGTGTGTTGTGTTTATTTTTCGTTGTTACGCTGTCCAATTGTCTGTTTATTTATACGCTTTATTTATCTTTTTACTAGGTAGTCGAGCACAATTGCTTTTGACCCAGTAGATATTCCCCAAGCACTCTGGACTAGAGGTCGTCGACTCCATCGATCTGAGGATCTGGTAGACGGACAACCAGTGTACCACTCTCTACCCCCGGTTGACGGAGGACAGCTAGGCAGAGGGCATCAGTTTAGCAGTCAGTTCAGAGGGCCTTATCTACCCCACCTGTGTACAGTAGGGATCAGGATTCTGCTTCTCCCACAGAAAGGGAACATATACCGATAATTCAGTCAGAGCAGAACAGTATGGCCAGTTTAGAGGAGATGGTGCGCCAGCTCCAAAAGAGTATGAAAATGATGCAGCAGGATGCTGTCCGACGGGCAGAGTTCGCCAAGCAGCAGGCCACGGTTATGAATGAACAAGCAGAGATAATTATGAGGTTACAGCAGCAAACTGGAGCATCTGCTTCGCAGCAAGCTCCTCCCCCGCCAGGAATTCCAACCCCCGGGGAGACAGCTAATGTTCAGAATGATACGGACATTCCCACAGGACCACCTCCACCCCCGATCCTACCCCAAATCCAACCCTAGTTATCCAAAACACCCACCAACCTACCGGACTCTTCCTTTGAGTTCGAGACAGACCCCACAGCATTGAAGTTGAGCTAGCTCGAAAAACTGTTCAAGAGATCCCAATGAGTCAAGACCATCCCTGACATTGAAGATGGATATACCGACGCAGCTGTGACGCTGCCTGACAGATTCAAAATGCCGCACATTGATCGATTTGATGGGTCCGGGGACCCCATGGTGCACCTGAGACTGTTTTCAGATATCTTAAGGCCAATGGGCCTCAGCAGACTTCAGAAGCTGTCTCTGTTCGGCCGAACCCTGTCGGGTGTGGCGGCCATATGGTATGCCAAATTAGAAGATGAGGTCAAGAGAAACTGGGACGAGATGGCCGAGGCCTTCATTACGCAATACTCATACAACACACAAATCGAGATTACAACCCATGATCTCGAGACAACAAGGCAAGAGCCTAAAGAGAGTTTCTCAGAATTCGTGACCAGATGGAGGGCCAAGGCTTCGATAATGACCTTAAGGCCTACGGACAAAGACCAGATTCGGATGATTGTGCGCAATCTTCAGCCGAAGTTGATGCAAAAGATGATTGTACTCCCCTTCCCTACCTTTTCTGATCTACATGAAATGGGGGTACAGATTGAGGATGCTTTGAAGCAAGACTTAATTGATAATGACCGGGAGCAACCCCGAAGAACTTTCAACCGCAACACTAATGCAAGCCCGAGCGGCACTACAACTACAAGAGCCTCCGAAATGAGCATGGTCACCACCAACCCCCCTCCAAGAACCATGGCAGCTGCGCCATTCTCCGGTGCGTCCGGAAGCCATACCCAAATAGCCAAATACCCACCCAAAAACACAAGAACCTTCGCTCCACTGTATATGCCTCTATCCAAAGCTCTGGGGGTTTTAATCAGAAAAGGGCATTTGAAGCCCCTAGAGCCGCGACCCTTACCAGAAAGACTTCCCTCTACCCACAACCCAGCCAAATATTGCGCATTTCACCAACAGCACGGTCATGACACCGATCTGTGCTTCCGATTATGTCATGAGATTCAAGATCTCATTGATAACGGGGTGATTCTGCCTCCCGAGAAACCCAATGTTACAACAAACCCTCTCCCCACACATAACCAAGCTCCACCACCCAAAAGAATCAACTTCATCCAAACTGGGGTCGTGCCTTACGACCCTAGCATCTATATCACTCCTTCCCACCTGCCTAAGCCGGAGCTATTCCTTCCCGACTACACCGACTTGTGCATGATGGACATCTCCATAACCCAATCTAAGCCAACGATGGTGACTATCGAGAACAGGAGAGAAGAGATCCCAAAGGAGAAGAGGGTTGTTGAGTCAGGGGTCTGCAGAATCTGGGAGTTGTGTTGAGAAGACATATAGTCCGGGTGACTACATTTCATCAATAGGCCAGGATGGGCTAGATATGGAATTGCCAACAGGGGCAGAGCTGTGTGTGCTCCGAGGGGATGAATTTGAGCAAGGGGTAGACGATTTGGCGATTGTGGAAGAGGACCTTGCCAACCTCCAGTTTTACAGTGACCAAGAGCCAGGGGACGCAACAGTCAACTGATTTGATTATGAGGAATCGGTAGAGGCTACTGGGTGGTTGGATGATCAACCGGACGTGGTGGAAGAGTTCCAACCAAGACAGGGCCCGGCAGGGGCACGAGTGTCGGTGACAGTCGAGAGAGTCGGAGAACAGAATGCATTGCCGGAGAACGCCAGTGTCAAGAATTTCACTCAAGATTGGAGCGTTCTGAATACAGGAATTATTGAGCAGCCAGCTGTGTCGATACGGTCAGAACAGGAAAGATTTGAAGATTCTGAGAGAATCAGGAAGGCAAAGGCCCATGTGGGGACTGAAACTGTTGTGTGCACAGGAATAGAGAATGCTGCGAGCATACGGATGGAAGGTACCGCGAGTACGAGAACAGTCATACCAGAGCCGGACAGGTGTCTGTCGGCTGCTGATGGAATGTGGTGGGAAGATGAGGATTTATGTCTTGCCCATACAGACGAAGATTGGAGGAACAACCAACCCGATAACACCTGGTACCTTAGAGAAGTCGACCATATGACACGGAGCGGGCGGTACTTCAAACCCCCACACCTAGATCAGCCAGAAACATCTAGGAAAGATAGGGAAGCTGAGAAGCAAAAAGAGAAACAACTTGAAGAGGAGGCTGTGCTCAAACAGTTAAAAAAGATACAAGCAGACATCTCCATCTGGGGACTGCTTATGGCATCACGAGTACACAGACAGGCTGTCTTATCAGCCATGGACAAGGCCAAGCTTTCGATAGAAACCACGCCAGAACAGCTGGTGGGATTAGTCTTTCCGGGAGGGGCTACCCTGACGCTGACTTTTTCCGACAAGGAATTGCCACCTGAGGGGGGAAACCATAACAAACCACTTTACATCTCTGTGGAGTGTAGGAATAAATGGATACCGGTGGTTCTTGTTGATACCGGATCTGCCATCAACGTCTGCCCGGCAAGGACAGCGCATGCGATTGGTTTGAAAACCGCGGACTTTGTACCAACAGCCCAGGTGATTCGGGCATACGACAACACAAGTAGAGAGGTCATGGGGATGGTGAAGATTTAGACTCAAGTTGGTCCGGGACAACATGAGATAGATTTCCATGTCTTAGAGGTTCCTGCAACTTTCAATCTGCTCTTGGGGTGGCCGTGGCTGCATCAGGTAAAGGCGGTGTCGTCCACCTTGCATCAAATGGTGAAATACCCCTATGGGAAGGGAGTAGCCATTGTTTTTGGGAACTCATCAATTCATCCACCACCGGAGGTATCCACACCTGTTCTAGAAATCGAGCATGGTATGGAGGATGTGTTCATATTAGGTTTTACCTTGGCTGAGGCTCGGGTTATACAAAACATCATGGCTGCCAACGATGGGATATATGTTAGTGCTCAAGCAGTGTATCTCATGAACAAGCTCCAACACATCCCCGGGATGGGATTAGGAAAGAGCGGCCGGAAGGGCGTCGCAACGTTGGCCGAAGTGCTGCATAACCCTCATACCTTTGGCTTGGGTTATCTGCCCACCAAGGAGGATTGGGTAAGGAAAGGAAAGGAAATGACTGGAAGAGCCAGAGCAAAATAGATGGGGAAGCCTTTTGAGTTGATGCACCGGCCCATCCGGGGTACCCTAAACGGACGCTTCGTCCGAGAGGGGGAGGATTTTCCATTCTGTGGTTTTCCGGAGCCGTGGCTGAACGCGGAGAGGAAGCGCATACCGAGGTTCGAGATTTTCTTTGACCTACAGTTACCTGGGGATGATGTTGCCGAAGAGCAGACAGACCCGACAGTTGAGGCTGAGCATAGCAAGGAAATGGAGTCTGAGGACACCGAAATTGAAATAGGGGTAGCATTGGCTTGTCTACTTTCAGATCATCCGATCGACCAGAAGTGCTTGGGGGATAGCTTCTCGGTGTCCATGATTGGGAATGAAACGGCTGCGGGCCTACCATCAACTATTTTGGATGCATCCATCGCACCTTCTCTCGTTTGGCAGTACGAAGAAGGATTTTTGTCGAGCAGCACCAGGTCAGGTAGTGAGCCGGAATCTGATTCCACCGAGTCTTGTGAGTCGGAATCAGGTTCCAGCTCAACTGAGTCTGAGTCCGGTATTCCTGGGGGTGATAACCCAGATGCCACAGTCCTGTCCAGGTCGTCTTTTTCTTTCTCCTTCGAGTCTGTTGTAACAGAAGAATCGGACGGTTTGGAAGTACTTAATGAGAATGATATGGATGTGGGTTCTGAGTACTTTTCTGTGACTTTGATTTATTGCTTGAATCAGGACTTTCAAAATTTTGACGAAAACGACGAGGAAGAAATTCCTCCGATTTTGCAACGATTAATTGATCAAGAGCAGGAGAGATTTGTTAAACCTTTAGTTGATGAAATCACTACTATGAATATTGGTACTGAGAAGGACCCGCGGCTGGTCCAGATCGGGTCCACGTTGTCCTCGGAGGAACGCGAGCGCTTAGTCGCTTTATTAAAAGATTTCAAAGATGTTTTCGCATGGTCCTACGAAGACATGCCTGGGATCGATCCTGAGATTGTACAACACCGGATCCCTCTTGACCCCGAGGCCTGACCTGTCAAACAGAAACTCAGAAGGATCCGCCCTGACTGGGCCATCAAGATTAAGGAAGAGGTCACCAAACAGATCGACGCAGGCTTCCTGCTAGTATCCGAATACCGAACTTGGTTGGCCAACATTGTTCCAGTGCCGAAGAAAGATGGCAGAATCCGAGTATACGTGGATTTCAGGGATTTGAACAGAGCTAGTCCGAAGGACGACTTTTCCTTGCCGCATATTGATGAGTTGGTGGATTTCACAGCGGGGCATGCTTTGCTTTCGTTTATGGATGGCTTCTCAAGCTACAATCAGATAGTGATGGCACCTGAAGACCGGGAAAAGACTGTCTTCACCACCCCGTGGGGGACTTACTGCCACAGAGTAATGCCGTTTCGGTTGAAGAATGCTGGAGCTACTTATCAATGGGCCGCGACCACGATATTGCATGACATGATCCATAAATAGGTTGAGGTGTATGTGGATGACATGATTGTCAAGTCCAAAGAAAGAGAAGGCCACTACACCGCCTTGCAAAAATTCTTTCAAATGATCAGAGAATTCCGGCTGCGGCTAAATCCTCAGAAGTGTACGTTCGGTGTTACAGCGGGAAAGATGCTAGGGTTTCTGATTACACAAAGGGGCATCGAAGTCGACCCTTCCAAAATCAAGGCCATCTTAGAAATGCCACCACCAATGACTGAAAAGGAGGTGCGAGGCTTTCTGGGTAAAGTGCAATTCATAAGACAGTTTATCTCAAAATTAACCCTGACTTGTGAACCACTTTTTGGTCTCCTGAAGAAAGGAAAGAAATTCCAATGGGACGACCGATGCCAAGCTGCTTTTGAACAGATCAAGAAATACTTACAGAACCCACCTGTGTTGTCACCGCCAGAACCGGGAAGACCGTTGATATTGTACCTTTCAGTAACTGAGACTACAATGGGCTACATGCTCGCACAAGAATCGGAGGATAAGGTGGAGAGGGCCATCTACTATCTGAGCAAGAAGATGCTGGATTACGAGACCCGCTACACTCCGCTGGAGAAGGCTTGCTTAGCTTTGGTATGGGCTACCAGGAAGCTGCGGCACTACCTGTTAGCTCACTCCGTAATGTTGGTTTCACGACTCGATGCCATCAAATATCTTTTCGAGAAACTAGCACTTACGGGTAGGCTAGCTCGTTGGTTGCTGTTGCTCTCCGAATTTGATTTGAAATATGTGACACGCAAGTCGGTCAAGGGAAGAGCAGTAGCAGAATTCTTAGCCGACCATCCAGTGGAAGGGGATGAAGCAGTCGAGTACCTGTTCCCAGATGAAGCCATTTTGTATGTTGAAGATGAAACTTGGACGATGTACTTTGACGGAGCGTCAAACCAATACAGGTATGGGATAGGAGTGTTGCTGATAGCACCTGACAATTCCCGTATCTCCCTAGCATTTAAGCTCCGGTTCAAAGTCTCGAACAACGAGGCAGAATATGAGGCATGCATTGCTGGTCTAGAAGCAGCCCTGGAACTAGGGGCAAGACGATTGGACGTCATTGGGGACTCAAACCTTGTTGTGTCTCAAGCAAAAGGAGACTGGAAAGTCAAAGAAGAAAAGATGATGATGTACCATCAGACCTTGGACTTGTTAATTCCTCGGTTTGAAAAGCTAAACTTTGCTCATCTACTAAAAGAGAACAACAGGTTCGCAGATTCTTTAGCAACTCTATCTTCCATGATAGACATCCCGTCTGGAGTCTGGATGCGTCCAGTCATCATTGATCAGAAGTTTGTGCCAACATATGAATCAATCGCCACCATAAATGAGGTTCAGGACGAAAACCCCTGGTATTACGACATTTGGAACTTCTTGGAGAAGGAAATGTATCCACCAGGGGCAAACGCCAAGGACAAAAGGGCAATCAGAAGGATGGCTGTTCAGTTCATCATCTGCGGGGGTAAGCTGTATAAGAGAGGTCATCTGGGAATGTATAAGCTGTGTGTAGAAGCTGAGGAATCAAAGCGCCTGATGGAGGCCATCTACGGAGGAAAATGTGGGGCACATATAAATGGAGTAATGCTAGCGCGGAAGATCCTCAGACAGGGTTACTACTGGTCCACCATGGAGGAGGATTGTATCGACTTTGTTCGGCGATGCCACAAATGCCAGATCCACTCAAATCGCATGAACATTCCGCCGTCGAAGCTATACAATATGACTTCGCCATGGCCATTTTCAGTTTGGGGAATCGATGTGATCGGGGCTGTTACTCTGAAGGGGTTGAATGGACATGAGTTCATCCTGGTCGCGATAGATTACTTTACGAAATGGGTCGAGGCCCAATCTTATGCGGTGTTGAAGGCTTCACATGTTGCGAAGTTCATCAGAAACAACATCATCTGCCGCTATGGGGTCCCAAACGAGAATATTTCAGACAATGGTTCCCATTTCGAGAAGGAGGTGATTGATTTGTTGGAGAAATACAATGTGGCTTTTCATAAGTCATCCACATACCGGCCGCAGACCAACGGAGCAGTTGAAGCCGCCAACAAGAACATCAAGCACATACTGCAGAAGATGGTGGAAACCTACCGAGACTGGCCAGATAAGTTGTCGTTTGCTCTGTGGGGCTACCGGACTTCAATCAGAACTTCTACTGGGGCGACTCCGTATTCATTAGTCTATGGGATGGAGGCCGTTCTACCTATCGAAATTGAGGTTCCGTCATTGCGAGTATTGGCTGAGTGTCAAATAGCTGAAGTAGATTGGCAGTAAAGCAGATTCGAGGAACTCATGCTCTTTGATGAGAGAAGACTGAAAGCACTGTACCATGTTCAAGGTTATCAGCGCAAAATTGCCCGGGCTTTCAACAAGAAGGTTAAGTCCAGGAATTTGAAAGAAGGAGATTTGGTACTCAAGGATAATCGAGCTCCCATCCATGACCCAAGGGGCAAGTTCAGACCCAATTGGACTGGTCCCTACATCATTAAGTCTATTTGGTCGGGTGGAGCTATCGTTCTGATTGACCTGGATGGCCTAGAGTTCTCCCAACCGATCAACATGGACAAGTTGAAGAAATATTACCCTTGAGAGGCTTGCTAGGCCGAAAACCCAAAAGGATGACCTAGGCAAAACTCAGAGCACAGAAAATTTGAAATTATAAAAACTGAGCTCGCAAGGTTGAAAACCCGCAAAGGGCGGCCTTGGCAAAAGTTAGAGCGTAAAAGGAGAGCGAAAATACCCGAGCAAACCTGAGCCTAAACTACATGAGGCTTGATTCCCATCTTTGGGATACGTAGGCAACTTCATCCTGAAGTTCAGCCATAAACCTTTCCCCGATCAACTTTGTCCATTTGATCATCTCAGTCATCTTTGTCCATCAGCATTCATCGTGATCTCCGGTGCAGAGCTTTTCAGACTAGGGGCAACTTTTCGTTGCTGTGCAATGCCACAGTGCTTGGCAGACTAGGGACAACTTTCCAGTTACAAGGATCCGGGGTTGTGCATCTCAGTGACAAATCTCAGGCGTGTCCAGTTCTGATCCATACCGAAAATAGTTTTGAAAAGTTTTAATAAAAGTTGACTTTGTTCAAATTAATCTTTTTACAACTAAGACCACTTCTGGACCAAAACGGGAAATTTTCAGTACCACAACCTTCAAGTTCATTGATTTCAGTACAGAATTCTCCTGCTCTTGCATACAAATTGAAGTTGCTTTTTATTACATTCATAAAAAATAAAAATAAAAACTTGAAAGTACTAGTAAAGCAATAAATCCGGGGCATAGATAAGTCAGGTGCCCCTGCGCCCCCTCCCAGAGCTGGTCGAAGCCTCTGATGCCAAGCTGGGCCCAATCTGTGCCTCTTCATTGAGCCAATCCCAGCACTCGTCAAACAAAGTGCAATTGAAAGTAGGAGCGGGGCCAGGAGCTCTCTAGTCCCCCATGCTGTGGCATAACGGGCAAGCTGTGCGCCTCGAACAGGGAATGCGGCAGGATACTCTACCCCCTTTGGTGGGCAAATCTGGTCATGACCGAACTGACATCGGAACCGGAATGGGAAATAGAATACACAGTGAGTAAAGCCAATCAACTAAATCCCAATCTGTCGGGACATGCTGTAGCCCATTGCCGGTAGGTCGAGCCAAGGGCACCGCCAAGCAATGACGTCGGCAGATAAATTGCACATCCAGTCGAACCACCAACCCTCATCAAGGGCGTCGACCAGACGTTGCCTGAAGAAGTAGCCGCGAGCTGAGTATGCTGGACAAGGGTCCACAACCTGCAATTTGTCCATCAACCACACCTGGGAAGGGATGAAAAATGAGAGAATAAAGAATAGAGAGATGTACGATGAGAGAAAAAGTGAGAAAAGGGTTTTGTGAGAAAACGAGTTTGAGGGCCGAGTGGCGTGAGTAGTACACATGTGAGATTGGGTGGGAAACTTTACCTGCAGCAATAGTGGACTCCCCGCAAATCTGGTCGTCTCGCGATGATAAAAGGCGTCTAACCCCATCAACGTCTCAGCCAGAGTCATGACAACGCAACTCTTGCCCTCTTTCAAGCCCTGGGTAACCTCGATCAACCGAACATTAGATCCTCCGAATCCTGAGACAAACAGAAAATGAGATAGCATGCACAAACAAAGGGCGTGTCGCCGGAAGCCTTGCCAATGATGGTCGTTGCGATCGCCGGCATCGGAAAACTGATAGATCAAACTGGGAATGTCCAGCATTCCGTCATAAATCAGAGACCGAACATCACGCATAGTGAGTCCACACATTCGCCCTAAGGTTTGGGCATGGCCAAAATTAAGATGGGGCAGGATCTCCTCGTCACGCTCAGATTCCAGTAAAACTCGGAAATCTTCAAAGGTAGGACACACTTCTTGCCCACTAAAGCTAAAGACATGTGTCACCGGATTCCAAAACCTTGCCGCCGCATGGAGAAACGGGAGGTGTAACGGGGTACGACTGTCACAGCCCAAACCCGGCCCTATGGGTTTAGCACCATAACCGGCCAGTAATCCGAGATTACCGAAGGCCTGCTTAACAGTAATACAGTAAAACAGAGTACAGGGCCTGGCGGAAGCCAATACAGTAATAAAATAATGTCCAATGAGCTGTGATAGTCTGTATGCCAAAAAGATTTTTCGTACATTCATATAAACAGACAGTAACAAAACAGTATCTACAATATATACAATCATTCAAGTCGGGGACTCAATTCCCGCTGACAGTACAGTACAGTCTATACAGTATTACAAAACAGTGAGACAGTGCAAAAAGGGGAAATACTAAAACACCCCTAAGCCTTAGCATGATAGGCTCGGAACCTCGCAGTGAGGCACATTGGTTGGCTTGACAAAACTGGAGCTTGCTCCGACGCTTCTAGCTTTGATCCGGTGCCTGTACACCTACATATATATATATATGAGCAGTGAGCTAAAGCCCAGTGAATAACATAATGCGTAAAGGAGTTAAGAATGAATGTCCTTACAGTAATGAAAACAGTTCATTGATTCAGTATATCTGTCATTCAGTAATATATGGTACATCCATTAGCATAGCAGTACAGTAAACGATAGGTCTTAGAAGACCGAACAATAATTGATGGCCATCAATCAGTAAACAGTAGTGGTTCCAGCATGGAAACCGAGTCGATTAGACAATTCCACCCGTTCATAGACCGTCGGTGGGGCCATCCGTTCACAGACCGTCGATGGCAGAGATTTCTCAATCAGTAGCAGTAACAGTAACAATAGTTGCTAAGGATGCCACAGTACAGTTCAGAATATAGGACATACATTCATACAGTCAACAATATCAATTCGATAAACAGTTCAGTTCAGTATTTCAGAAGATAATCATTTGAACATATCTTTACACAATTGTTACTCACAGAGTTTGGGCTACAGTAAGCTAGAGCGCGTTTCCCCAGTCGCCAACCCTACACAGTTAACAGATCGAACACACACTAAGCTATACAGTTGGGAAAGATAATAACTTAACCTCTAATTGCCTCGGTGTGTTCTACATCTATATCCTCATTAAGATGTCTTAAACTAGGCCTAAGAATGCCTAGAATGGAATGAGGATGCAAAGATGCACTTAGAAAACATTTGCAGAATTTTCTGTGAAACAGAGTCCCGCTCGAGCGCAGGTTTGCCCGCTCGAGCAGACAAGCAGACAAAGGTACCCGCTCGAGCGCCACTTTCCCCGCTCGAGCGTGTCACTCAATACTCCGCTCGAGCGTACATTTCTCCGCTCGAGCGGACTGATAAACAGTGCAAAGTACTGGATGCTCGATTTTCCCGCTCGTGCGCTACTTCTTCCGCTCGAGCGGACTGAATACTGCAGTGAAAAATACTGGGAGCTTGATTTTCCCGCTCGAACGGCACTTCCCCCGCTCGAGCGGACAACCAAAATCTGGAAAAATGCAGATTGTACATTCAAGCTAAAAACCAAGTTTTGATGCTCCCAATTTGATCCTCTTGGGCCCATTTCCTGAAAAACTCTTTTAAACACATAGAATATCATGTTTCAAAGCTCAATTTGAGAAATCAAAGCCCAAGGGTGTTTAATTCAAACCCAATTTCAAACCATTATTCAAGGACAATGCTCAAATAGAACATGCATGGGTTAAAACCATTCCAAAGCTTCAATTCTTGCTCTAATGAGCTCATTCTTTTCAAAACAAGTTGAAAACATGGACTCTAACAATAATATGAACATGCATGTGCCAAATTCCATGTAATCTACCTCAAAATGCAAGGATATAGCCATGCATGCAACAATTAAGCTCCAATTCAACACTTTGAGCCATAAATTGGCTCTTGACCTCAATTTAGCTCAAAACCATGCAAGAACAACTCAAAGACACAATTAGAAAGATGAATGATCTACCTTAGGTGTGGAATTAGAAGTGTGGGAGCTCAAATATGTAATTACTCTTCCAAATTTCCAAGTCTCCAAGCAATTCTTCAAGAAAAACTCAATTTCTCTCTCACTAGCTCTCTTGGTCGACAAGAACATTGAAATAGGGCTGAGGAAATGTTTTGTAATAAGGCTCAAGTGATGCATGGCTCAAAAAGAGGGAGATCGTGGGCCACTAGCAATGGCAAACTTATAACTACATCAAACTATGCAATTTAGCTTATTTAAATCTAATCTAATCATCCCAAATCACATTTTAATTAGATACACTATAAAATTATATAAATTATGAGGATCATGAAACACTAATCAGTTTCCGGTTCGGCCGCCGATAAGGCCTTCAATTAGCAGTTTAAACACGAAACATGAACAGATAATCAAATAAATCAACCAAATAGGATATGCAATACAATAGAGATATACTTGATCAATTCAATTCCAGTTTCAGTCAGTCAGTTCAGTAATTTATTCGGTTCAATTATCAGTCATAATCAGTTCAGTTTAACGGTAATCAGTGCTTATTCGGTAAACATTGACGAGGGTTGTTACAACGACCCAGAGTGAATAGTGCGTTTATGCCGAAACCCCGGAAATTCAGCTTTTTCGAGCCATCCAAGTTGTTAATCCAAGACGAGAGATTCTGGGCAAGAAATCCCTCCATTTCGAGCAAATCAGTGTTGAATTGAGTAGAACTACGAAGCTGAGGCTTTTTGTAGGAGATAAGGTGTGAGTGGAGGACAGATGTCAAAGTTCTGGTGGTCCCAGAAATTTTTGGCTGGCCGGCCAAATGTAGTGCCGACCGGCCACCACTTTTGGCCGGTGACAAGTTCTCATGGCCGGTGGCCTCTCCCCCTGGCCGATGGTCTTCCTCCTTGTTCTATGAACTGTTTATGTTGAGTATTGGGGAATTCTACCACTTCCAATGCCCTCCGGTGATCGATTCTTGCGGAGTCATGCCTATTTGCTTATCGAGTTGTCGTTTATTTGCTTATCGAGTTGTATTTCACTCCCTTTAAGTCTTTGATTTGCTTATCAAGTTGTACTCGCACTTGTTTGGTTGTATCAAGTCTCTCTGTTCTGCTTATCGAGTTGTAAATGGGTTCACTACACTAGTTATTACGATGCGAACGCTCTATTTTCAAACGATTTCATTCACATTGTTATGTGATTCCATACGATGCGATAAAAAAAATGTGCAAATGTAACATCTTTTGAACAAAATAGCAGTTTCATTTCCATCATGTGTTTTGCGAAAATACACAGTTTTGAAAAATGATAACAGACCCTGCCTAAGGCAGTGCAATGTGCTTAAACTACCAGTAAAAAGGAAAGTAAAGCAAGAAAAGAGTAGGGCAGCAAAGTATCAGAGTAGATACCGATAACCCATCCCTTGAGGTTAATACATCTCTCACGCCCTTGTTTGGATCCGTTGTTGGGTGTGGCACCTCAAGCTTCTCAAGGCAGTGCAAGGAAGTACACCTTTGAAACATCCGTAGACCTCCGGGTTGACCTCAAGTGATGTCTGCTATGAGCGATGCTCCATACGTATGAGGAATCCCCCCCCCCGGTATCCCTTTTGTATCTTATGAACTCCACAAATCACTTCAATTATACTGCGTTGCAGTACTTTGCGTTTCAATATCATGAATGGCTTATTTTTACCATATTTCAAGTTTCTTTTTATACACATTGCTTGCATAGACCGCATGCTTTACTTACATGTGTTCAAGTTTCTTTTTATACACATTGCTTGCGTAGACCGCATGCTTTACTTACATGTGTTCAAGTTTCTTTTTATACACATTGCTTGCGTAGAGCGCACGCTTTACTTACATGTGTTCGATTCCAAGTTTCTATACACATTGCATGCATTGTCACATTATGCTTTACTTACATGTGTTCAAATTTCTTCATACACATTGTGTACGTTGTCACATATTCTTTACTTACATGTGTTTGTGCCCTCACAGCATTGTTATGCGTCCCACTCGACTTGCGTTGTCACGCACTTTCGATTGTATTATTAGGCATGTTGCTAACAATATTGTACATGTTAAGTTTACTTTCTTTTGCAGGCACGATATTGTATGTACGGTTTATTTGAGACTGGTGCAACCAGATGAACCGGATAGGTATTGTATCCTCCGAGTGAGACGTATTGAGAATTGTATAATTCTCTTACATCCTTTCTGCATTGTAATGTAGTTTGGTGTATGTTAGCTTAAAACTGTTGCATTGTATGTGCTTCGTTACAGTTTTCTTTGCATGATCATAAGCTATGTCCGGCTTTGTGCATTGTCTTGCATTTTGCCCCTGCCTTCGGGCGCATATCTTGTTTGTCTTGCATGTTTGTCTAAGTCTTCGGCCTTGTCAAAAATGGGTCGTCTCTGGGCTTTGACAATCACTCCTGTCATTGTTATGACTTTCGAGTTCTGTCAAAGAGGGGCAACTGTAGACACTCCATTTTTGACCGTCCTCAAGACTTGGACGTCACCGTTGGAACACTCGGTGATCATCTATGTTCGTGTTCGTTTTGAGTTCCCGAAGGCTTCGCTGCGCGCCTTGCCTCAGGATCTCTCAACCCGTTTGTCTTGTGTTTGGTTTTGCACCAAATACTTGTTGCTTTTGCTTTGAGGGGCAGGGAATGGCTTGTTGGCCATCCTCACACCCCACCGGCCTTCCCTTTGCATCACCGACCATTCATTGATGCCACCAGCCACGGTTTCTTAATACCAATGGCCGGTCGGCACTATATGTGGCCGGCCGGCACTTTATTTGGCCGGTGACCTCTTTTGCTGGCCGGTGTGACCCTTTTGCACCCTTCAGACTTGGTGCATGCCAGCTGTGCCAGCTGGAATGCACCAACACTCCTCCCCGTGCACAGGTGTGGCTATTTTGAGCCTTTGAACCCTTTTTCCTTCTAGAAGGTTGAACCCTTTGGTCAAGCTTCTTGAGGAAGCTTGACCCTTTGTCCAAGCTTCCTCAAGAAGCTTTGCCTCCCTTGACCCCCTTGACCCTTTTCATGTTAGCTTCTTTAAGAAGCTTAGGGCTCTCATATTGTCTATATAAAGAGCCCCTCCTCCTCCGTTGAAAGGGTTGGTGGTTGAGTAAAAAAAACCAGAGCTATACACATATATTTTCTGATATATCATACTCTCTCTCTATATTTCCCTCTCTCTCCTCTTTTGTGTGTGTTTTTGTGGCCTAAAGTGTGTGTTTGTTCTTAGTTTTGCACTAGAACACATAGCATTACACCTTACTTCGACTTTGGGAGACTTTGAGGGTTGGTTCTTGAGGTTTTGGACTGATTTTGATCAGAAGAGAGTGGCTGGACTTGCTGTTCTTGGACTGTTCTTCAAGGGTAACAATCTTGCTTTATTTTCCCCAATCTTGCACTAGTTTTTTACCTGTCTTGCATGCTAATTTAGGCTTTGTGTATAACTAAAAAAAGTCTCTTTTTTTTGTGCTTAAGATCTTTCATTAAGGTCATTTTGTTGTTTGGGGCCGACCTCCCCCTCTTAGGCCTCCTTTGGCCTCTTTTTGTGCTCTTTTGTTAAGCTTTGGTTACTCTTGTGTATTGGCCTTCTCACCACTAAAATCCAGTGGATTTTCAGTGGTGAAGAAGAGGGTTTGAGGTCTTACATAGGGGAGGGACACCCCTCTCCCTTGGTCTCTCATTTGTGCATATTTTTGGTTCATAATGGTAGCATGCATGAATAGTTGTTATTGGTTGCATTTCAGAGATTTTTGGATGTTGTTTGGTCACATATTGCCTCTGTTTTTGGTCGGATTCATGGCCCTTTGCATGTACAATACACTTGCTTTGTAATCCTCTATTTTGCCTAGAAATGTATCTAGCCATTAGACCATCATGCTTTCATATTCTTGCCTAGCTTTGTGAAGCTTTTGGTCTTGATTTATCATGTTTGAGGTCTGTCGGGTGCTGGTTTGGTTGTATTTGATATGTTTCGTATGGTCCCTTTGCATTCTAGCATGTTGGCCTCGAGTGAGCGAGTCATAAGCATACTTTGGTTAGGTTGTTTAAATGATTTGGGGTCATTTCTTATGCCATTTCAGTCCCTAATTCATGCTTGCATGCCTGCACTTATCATCCCTTTCATGCTTTGAAGGATTGTTTTGTTGTGCCTTGAAAAGGGCCATTATACATGCTTAAGTGTTTAAGCATTAGGCTGCCATATCAGTGGGTTTTTGGGTGCTAATTTTGCATATTGAAACTCTATTTCATATTGGAAAGTTCATGCCATGAGTGCTTGGGGTAGTTGTGGTAAAATGCTCCTTGCCTTGGACCTATTGGTGTGCATGTTTGCATAAGCATTGGCTCATCATTTTGGGCATTTTGGCCACTGTTTGGAGGGTGGACTGAGGTCTGCCTCTTGGTGTTTTAGGTCCATCATTGCATGATTGTATTGCATTATCTTTGGTTTCGTGTTTAACTTGTACCATAGGATGCATCACATTGCACTTTGTATGATAAGTCGCTTCGCATTTGGCATGCTTTACACCTATTAGTCTCATGTTGCATACTTGAGCCACTTCGCATGCATTGCATTACATTTTGCTTGGTTTGGGGTGTCAAACCAAGTATGAGGATTGAGAAGTGTTCATACTCCCAGTGATGTAACACGTCTCAACCCTCGGTCGTCAATCCCCTTGACCTCAATATGATAGGGTGTTGGCATTCATGTGTTTTGGTTGCATGCACTTACATCAAGTTGCAGACTTGGCCTCTTAGGCCATCATGCATCAAAATGCAGAATTGATGGCCCGAGGGTCGAGGGTCATGCTCCCTTGAGTCTATTGCATGATAGGGAGTACGGCCATGCTCACATTTGCTTGAAAATTCCATGCCATACACTGCTTGCCCTCTGCTGCTGTCAATTGCAGGTTCTGCAGGAAGTTTTGGCCGGTCGGCTACATATAGTGCCGACCGGCCATCCATCAGTGGCTGGTAGATTAAACAGTGGCCGGTGATCATTCCTTTTGGCCGGTGACCATTCCACTTGGCCGGTGGTGTCCCCCGATATCCATAGAGTGTCCCTTAAAGAATTGTGCCATTTTCAGAGGAGCAGGGCAGTGTAGACAGAGGCAACAGTGCTATGGCAGTGAGTTTCCGGGCAGTACGAGTCAAGCATGCATCATTCAAACATTTTGAAGGCGGGGCTGCAGCTATTTTAATTCTGCATTTAATTTGTTAATTAAATAGGAGTTCTGTAATATTTAATTAAGTGGTTAATTATTCATTCGGTTGTGTAATATTTATTCGGACCCTCCGAGCGAGGGCAATTGTGTAATAAGTGTGTGTGAGTGTGTGCATGTCTTCCAACCCCACGTCTTTCTTCCCTTTTATTTACCCGCTTATGATGGTAGACTAGGGCATATTTAAATTAGCATACAGCATGATAGCATGTTTGCATCCATTCATCTGTTTTGCATACACCGGGCTCGGCGCATCATACTAACTGCATCGTATTTTAATTCCAAGTTGAATACATGTTAATTGTAGCATCATCATATGCCATGCTTAGATTAGCCGAGCCTATTCTAGTTGCATTTTGCCTGTGTTGCATTAGCCATCTTAACATGAACTAAGATCACGCATTGATTACTAACTAGTTTCTGTTTTGGCTTGGAGTACTAGGTAAGCTTTTATGCTTTAGCATCCCTGCATGCGTGTGAGTGTTTGCCATGATAGCATGCTTGCCATGAGGCTAATTGCTTATGTGATATAATTGCCTGAATGCTTGTGGATGAAGGTTGGATTGTTTGAGTTGGAGCAACTCGTTGAAATCCGTATTTTTTTAGCCTATTTGCGAGTAGCAAATTCCAAAGTGTTTTCCAAAAAACGGATATGCAATGTTTCGTTCCAAATTAGGCAATCTAGTCTATACTTTTGTATTGTGCGCATCACATAGTAATTCTAGCTAATTAACTGGAATAAGAACACATAACGTTTTCAAAAACGGATATCACGGTTAGTAGAGGCCGATCTTCGGATCGGGCGAGAAGGGGTGCTCATAGCTGACCTTCCCCAATCGTACCCAAGCTCCCGAGCCGAGGCAACTTTGGTGATGACGGACACGTGGCCTTTGGCACCAAGTCAGGGTTTCCTAAATTTCCCCGTTAAAAAATATTTAGGTGGCGACTCTGTATCTGGCAAAGCAGTCCATGTTTGGCACTTCTTTTCTAAAAATTTGTTTTCTCAAAACAATTTGCCGGATTTGGACTCTTTGGTTCGAGATTAAGAACCATGACACAAATTGAGTCCGGACTGTAGTGGGGCCCGAGGGCGCGCCTACACCAACTAAAGGGAAATGGCGTTGCTGGAGTAGGAAACCACAGTGAGCATGCCCGATCTCACTGTTCCGGCAGTCAGAGCGGACTTCAGAGCTCACGACTCCGTTGTGCTAGCGAAGGTATATCATACTCAAGACAGTAGCTACCACCCTTCACGTCCTTCGACGATGCGAAGATACTCATACTCCGATCGGTCAACAAATTTGAGAGATGTACTAGAAGAACGAGTATGTCAGCGAGAGACACAGAGGGTGCCGGTGCTACAACGGTTAGCCCCTAGGGAGCGTGTTAATGAAGAGGTTGTAATGCCTCCACCCCACCTGGCAGCACACGCGCGCACCAGGCAAGGAGTTGGCGAGGTTGAGCGCCACCCCTTTTTTCATTGAGATAGAGAACACACCACTCCCCGCTAGTTTCCACTAGCCCAAGTTCACACTGTATGACAGAAAGACCGATCTGTATATCCACGTAAACACTTTTGGTAAGTCATAGCTGGACACAGGCAAAACGATGCACTTATGTGTCTTATTTTCCTATCGAGTTTGGGTGAGTTAGACCTGAAATGGTTTGAAAGGCTACCGGAGGAGAGTATCGAGAGGTGGCAGCAATTGGTGGAGGCATTCGTGACCCAATTCAAGACCAACACCAAAACACCCAAAGAGGTCATCGACCTTCTGAGCATTAAAATGGAACCGGGTGACTCACTCAAGGTATACAACGCTGAGTATTGGGAAACTTTCAACGAAATACATAAATGCCCCACAAACTTGGCGATCACCCAATACAAGCGCAGTCTTCTAATCGGACATATGCTAAGCGATGCGCTCACAATGAATTAACCCGTAACAATGGAACTGCTCATGTAACACATCAATGAGCACATCTGAGTTGAAAATGACGTGGTTGCAATTACTGTGAAGACAAATCTAGTAGTGATGGACAAGAGAGTAGTGGGAAAGGTTCGCGCAGTCGAACAAGAGAATGGTTATGCAAACAACCATGGAAGAGATCTAGGAAGTTCGGTTTTGGAAGACGTCAGTATGAAGGCCGAGAAAAGGGGCATAAAACTCGCAAATATAAATGGCCGATCTATTTCCAGAACGTCGAGCTCTGCCAATCTAAAGTTTTGTTCTTAGTTTTATTCTTGTAACCATTTCTACTATTGGCGTAATAAAACAAGTAAACCATACTATTGAAAATTGTTGTATTTTTCCTTGCTAAGCGGATTTAGTGCGGTCCAAAGGGCAACTGACGATCCTTTTGATGGATTAAAATTCCTTACCGAGTTGATTTTGCTCAGCAAGATAAAATTTGGTATTTTGCTCAATTTTGAAATTCCTTGCTAGGTGAATTTTGCTCGACAAGAGATTTGTTGATGGTTTTTATCAACTTTGAAATTCCTTTCCAGGTGGATTTTGCTCGACAAGAGGTTTGTTGATAGTCTTGATCAATTTCAAAATTCCTTGACGAGCTGAATTTGCTCGCCAAGAAGCAAATTGTCGAACGGACTTTGCTCGCCAACTTTAGAATTCTTTGCCAGGTGCATTTTGCTCGGCAAGAGATTGGTTGATGGTTTTGATCAACTCTAGAATTCCTTGATGAGCCGAATTTGCTCAATATAAGCAAGTTGCTAAGTGGACTTTGCTCGCCAACTTTGAAATTCCTTGTACAACATATTTTGCTCGGCGAGAGGTCAGTTGATGTTTTGATCAATTTTATAATTCCTTGCCGAGCTGATTTTGCTCACCAAGAAGTCTTGTTGAGATGATTTTGCTCACCAAGGAGTAAGTTGTCGAGCTGATCTTGCTCACCAAGAAGTAAATTGATTTTGCTCGCCAACATTGGAATTCCTTGCTGAGATGATTTTGCTCACCAAGATATAAGATTTTATCGATATTGGAATTCTTTATCGAAGCAGAGTAAGCTTGGCAAAAAGGAAACTTGGACCTTGCTGAAGCAAAGTAAGCTCGGTAAGAAGAAAAGATGGAGTCTAGTCCAACTTAATAAATTCCTTGTCTATGGCACAGTGCACCCGACAAGAGGAACAATTGATCTTTGCTGAAGCAGATAAAGCCTGGCAAATGGGAATTTGGTCCTTGCCCAGAGCAGATTCAGCTCGGCAAGAGGGGGAGTTGGTGATTTGTCCAACTAAGTGTGTTCCTTACCTAGAGCAGATTGGGCTCAGCAAGATGAAGAGTTAGTGATTTGTCCAACTAAGTGAACTCCTTGCCTAGAGCAGATCTAGCTCGGCAATATGTAGAATCGGTGTCTTGTTCAATTATTTAAATTTTCTTGCCAAAGTAGGATTAGTTCGGCAAGATAAAATTTGAAGATTTGTTCGAGATTTGCATAAAGCTCCAGAAATAAGAGTAGCACAAAGACTTGGCTAGTTCAAGGTGAATGAATAGGGGCACGAATCAAGTTGGCCCCAAAGCTCTATCCCCTCATTGGCTAGCTCAAAGAGAACGTCATCTGCGATTGCAAATTCCTCATGAAATCAACAATTGCTCCTGGTGAGCTCACTTTAAAGCAAAATTTGCCCATAGAGCTCAGTAAAAAATTTGCTGAGGAAATAGCCCGGTTGCTCGTTTGTAGAACGCCAGCAGATGATAATTTTGAGGTGTCTGGTTAAATCTTAGTTCAGTCTGCAGGGTGAAAAAGTAAAGCGCATTATGTTCAAGTCTTAGCGCAGTTTGTAAGGCTCTTTGAGTTATGCTCACTTTACTTGGTTTTTCTTGCCATTTGATTGCCTGGAAGGTAGCTCGGTCATGAACCAAGGGCAACGTTCTTTGCTTGGCCTTGGATCTAAAAATAGGTTTTAGCTCAGTTATGGAGCTATGATGAGAATTTTTTGTTTGGTTAGGCTCAGTGGTGTTGCATGTTAACTCGAATTTAGCCCGGTCATAGGGTAGACAACTTATTAAAAGCATTTTTGCTCGGTTGTTAAGTTGTGGAAAGACTTTAGCTCAGTTTTGAAGCAAAAGGAATATTCCTAGCACGACTGCTAAGCTAAAAGAATTTCATTCAAAAATTAGAACAAGTGTTGTTGCCTGAGAGACCATTGGCTCGGTATGGAAGGAAAAGCTATGTATCCGGTTTTCAAAACAGAAACTAAGTCAATAGCTCGGTTATAGAGCAAGTGCGATTGTTTCAAGTTTTGATCCGAACGAAATTAGTCCAGTTGTAGGACAAGCAAAAAGCTACTTGATGGTAGCTCAGTTATGAGCCAGGGGGCAATGTTCCTAGCTTAGTCATGGAGCTAAATACACATTTTTTCTCGGTAATAGAGCCATAGAAGGACTTTAGCTTGGTTTTGGGCAGAAGGCAATGTTCCTAGCCCGGTCTAAGAATTAAGAACAACTACAAAGTCTTGCCCAAAGGGCCTACATGTTTGTTTGGTAGAAAATTGCACTTGAATAAATCAGAACCAAGCTACGCATATAATGACTAAGCAAGAGAATGTTTTTTTTTCAATTCAAAAGCTTTGAGTTTTCAAGAAAAGAATACATGCATGGCATTACCATGCATGGCAAGCAAGGCGTGGCCCACCAAACATTAACATATTAATTAAATATGTTTGTTGTTGAATAAGTGCATAAGCAAGATTTCCAAGTGAGGAAATTCATTCCATGATCATGCAATGCTTGGCCCACCAAGCATTTTCATTACAAAATTGGTTTGGTTTTGGAAAGTCAAAAGTTGTGGGCCTTACCCAATATGTCCTCAAATGATGACCATGTACTACGATGGAGCAAATGAAGAAAATATTTGAAGATCATGATGCTTGTTGCCATGCCGAGATGAAGGACCGAGCTACACGCTAAGGGGTGGGCTAAGATATGCAAAAAGAAAAAGAAAAAAAGAGCTCTTGTGAACTCAAAGACCAAGATTTGACTATAAACACGAAGGCCAGAGTACATTTTGAACAAAGTGGGCCGAGGGCTTAATCTGGTAAGAAAAGTTCCTAAACCGAGCTGAAGTTGAGTAATCTCAATCATGTTACAATAGAAAGGATTTAAGGCCAACGACCGAGCAAAACGAACCACCGAGCAAAGAGTCTAGCCTGGCCTAGTAATGTAATTTTGGTCACGCGAATGTGAACAAAATTAAGGGGCAATTGAGAGGGGAGTTTGCGCCAAGCAAACGAATCGAACTAGTTGTGACTTGGGCCTTGCCGTTGGATTACGTGACCGAGTTGGCATAGCCGAGGGCAATTTGGCCGAGGTTCTAGATCATGCAGCTAAGTTAGCCCGAGGTGCAAAAGTTGGACCGAGCTAGTTATTTAACGTGGATCATTAGCCAAGCTAGGTGAAGCTATGGTCCAAGGTCGAGCAAGGTTGGCGGGGACGAATGGGTACGACTGAAGAAGTCGACTAGACATCTCAGATTTTGGCCGGTAGAGAGTAATGCGGTTCTAAAGAGTGGACTGTAGCGCCATGCAGGAAGTAACTCGGTAGGATTTGCTACGTGGCCCAATCAGAATGTAAGGAGAGGAATCCACTAAAATTGCTTGTCAATACCGTTTGGCAGGTTGGCCAAATGTTGTTTGCAGTATTGACGCGTACACTTGTAAGGAATAGAGAGGGCAGTACAGCCACGCGTCTAGAAAAGGACAAGCAGAGTGGTGCGCGCAAAAACTATTTAAACTGTGTGGCGCCTAGATACAATAGGTTTGGAATTTTCTTACACACAGGGCTCTATCTCTCTTTTGTCGTCTCTCCCGTCCTCTTTCTACCAAGATGCTAACTTGATCGTCGGAGGGGTTTTCCGGCAACCATCTGCCGGGTAGCTCACTATCATTGTGTTCTCAGGTTATTCGGAGTGAAGCGAAGTTTGGATACGAAGAAGTACGAAAAGCTAAGAATATTTCCTCCCTGTACAAAACACAAAGCCAAATCCACACTATAATTACGAGATCAGATCTGTACCTTGATCTAGGAGTTTCGAGATTAGAGAATTCAGTTCAGATTATGGTTTAGGACAACGCAGATCTGAAATAGAGCTTCCTCACTTTTAACTCGCCATTGCACACAAGTTATACCTCAAAACTATACAACGACGGTGGAAGTTACGACAGTGAAGATGGCGGTGGCGCAGCCTCGACTATGGCAAAGTCCAGATCTGGATTTGAGACAGGTGAAAAGAGAGAGAGAGAAGGAGGAAAGAGAGGCCGAACAACTGTTGTAGTGGTCGTCATAGTCGCGACGGCGGCGGGCCTGAAGTGAAAGGAACGGTGGGGGTGGACATCTCTGACCTCGTCACCCATTGTCGCTCAGTTGCCATCTCCAATCAAAGGAGAGAGAGATTTAAGGAGAGAGAGATGTGAGATAAGAGTGAGACAAGAATCATCGACATAATTAGGGGTGTAAAAATGGCCTGCGACCGGGATGAATTAGACTCGGTTAGGCTCGATTAGGACCGAGTCTGAGCCGAGTCCAAATTTTAGTGGGAGCCCCAATGGCTTAACATGGGTTAGCCCAGGCCCGGGTGTGTCGATCCAGGCCAGGCCCAATTTACACCCCTAGACATAATGTGAGAGTGAGAGGCCTTTTGCAGAAGTAGTGGAGGGTATTTTGGTCATTTTGTATACTCTTTCGACCTGACATCAGCTTTGTATACTCTTTCGCATAAATTGAATATAATATGAACTTAATGGGAATTTAATCAAAATCCTTCAATTGGACCATTGTTTGATAAAAATAACAATTCAATTTATTTTTCTTCATGAACCTCCTAAGAAGAAAACACATAATTGAGTACGAACAAAATAAATAAATATATATATATATATATTTTCCCCCTTTCTTGGATAATATTTGCAGAGTAACATGTTATTGTAAGACAGAATAACATGTTACTATCAAATAGAGTAATTGTCAAACAAAGTAACATGTTATTGTTATTATTTACATTAATTTCAATAGTAATAATTTTTTTTTATAAAAAATTTCATAGTCAACATGGATCTTATTTGATAGATTTTGATGAGAAAATTTTAAAAATATTAATTTTATTAAAAATTAACATCTACATCAAAAGTTCTATGATTTGAAAGTTTAATATTTTGATAATAGTGATATTTATTGAAGTTTTCAAGAAATTTTTTTTATGCTTATCTTTAATGTATTAAAATTTTATTATGAGGGGATTTTGATCAAATTCACCTTTATTAATTTCCCCAACAAATAATCGCATTACAGTTTTATTGTCATTCAAGTTGGTGAAGTAATTTAATTAAAGGATAAATTCATCATAAAAAAATTGGAACGCTTACGAGCTAGTCTTATAGACCAGAGTTATTTATTCAAAAAAAAAACAAAACAAAACAAAACAAAACAAAACAAAATCAACTTTTAGTGATAAATTTATTACTAAAAAGAAAACCAATTCAACAACTTATACTTTTTGACATCATATTTCAATGCAGGTTAACACCAATAGATTAAAAATAAATCAAAACTCACAGACACAAATCAATATATCTAAATCATTTAGCACTTTGATAAATTATCAGTGTCATTACTTATATCAAATGATCATGTCACAAACACAAACACATCTAATAAGTCTAAAAAAATGTCATTATGAAAATGAAGGAAAAATATTTTAATTTTTTTTTATTTAAGACTTATAAATAAATAAGTTCAATAAACAAGACATAATGGTAAATAAGTTATTATGTTTGGTTTGATTTTTCAAAAACTATTTTTAAACAAATTTTTATTTATCTTTATTGATTTTTATATTTTGGACAAAATTTTCAATTAATTAAAATATGAAAAAAATTAACTAAAAAACAAAAACAAACTCATCTAAAAACACAAATAGGTTTTTTTCGAATTTTCTTATATTTTAAACATTTTTTTCATATATTCGTTATTTTAAAAGCACATAGAATAGTTGTTTTTAGATTAAAAAAATTAACTAAAACCAAATAAAAACTTATTTTTAAAAAAGCAAACCAAACAAAATTCCTCTTTATGTTTTTTTTTTGAGATTTGAGAAAGTGTAATGTTAGAGGTAGAAACTTTTGGGATCTCTAAGCGCATTTGTATCGCTACTCATTCGGTCCATCTGTAGATTAGACTTGGGCCGAGCCTAATATAATGGGCCAGGTGATTCCGGGTTGTGGACATTAGGCGGATCCAATTTATTAGTGGGTCAAGTGGGGTCCATTGCGTGAACAACTTGGAGACCAAGCGATACCATCGCTGCTTTCTCGCCGATGACAAAAACACACCCACGCCTCTCCTCCGGCCACTTCACTACTCTCTCTCTCTGTCTCTCTCTCTTAAAACCCTAGTCTCTCTCCTTTCTACTCTCTCTCTCTCTCTCTCTCTCCATGGATATCGACTTCACAGAGTATCGCTTGAGCCGTGAACTTCGAGGTCACGAAGATGACGTAAATCTCTCACCTCTCTCGCTCTTGCTTAATTCATTTGGTATTTTTGTTCATCAATGTCAATTTACCTAAAAATACAAGTCTTTACTTTGATGATCGTTGATAGGTTCGTGGTATATGTGTTTGTGGGAGTGTTGGGATTGCTACTTCGTCGAGAGACAGAACAGTTAGGTTTTGGTCATTAGATCCATCGAATGGAAACTTCACCACCTCGAAGTTACTTTTGGGGCATACTAGTTTTGTGGGACCACTGGCTTGGGTTCCACCGAATGAGGAGTTTCCAGAAGGTGGGATTGTGTCTGGTGGAAGGGACACTCTTGTTTTGGTTTGGGACTTGAGAACCGGTGAGGCAGCGCAGACTTTGAAGGCTCATCAATTGCAGGTCACTGGCATTGCGTTGGATGGCTCCGACATTGTGTCGGCATCTATGGATTGGTGAGTTTCGAGTTGTTTATAATCGCGGATTGCAGTGATATAATTCTTTATGATGGTGCTTGTGAATTATAATTACCTTACTAAGTGGGCAAGTTTGGCATGAATCTTTAAATTTTGTATTTGTTTCATATTTCAAGCCCTAACATCTACACACAGCTTTGAAACTCGGGTATCTTTCAAATTGTCAAATTTAACCATAATGTGGCACACTCGAGTTTCAAATTGTGTCGTCATCAGTTGATTGGATGATCACGTATTGCGCTGATATAATTCTTTATGATGTTACTTGTGAATTATAATTACCTTACGAAGTGGACAAATTTTTCATGAGTCTTTAAATTTCCCTTTTTTTCCCCCCCACATTTCAAGCCCTAAAATTCACATGTTGCTATGGAACTCGAATGTCTTTCAATTTGTCAAATTCAACCATAATGTGGCACATGCATTACTTGTTTGTTTGGTTTCTTGTAATAATTGCAATTGTAATTATGGGGTTCACTTGGGAGCTTAATAAAAGCTTTTTGGAGAAGATAACAAGTAGCATGAGGGGCATGCTAGTGTGCTTCTTGTTTCTCTGTCCGACATGTATTGGACACAAATATGCTGTGGACACATATAGATATGCATAGGACATGACATGTTGTGTTTCTATTTTTCGTTTTAAATTTTGCTTACACATGAAGGATACAGCTAGAACAATGTGTGTCCAATGCAGAAACACTCCTTGGACACAATTGGGGTTGTGTTGTAAATTTGAAAAGAAAATTCAATGAATGAAATATTAGAAATACGTGCCAGTGTGTAATAGAAATAGGTAAAAAATTGTGTCTTGTTTCCATATCCGTGTCTATATCCATGCTTTTTAGGAGACAATTATATAGTGTATTTAGGATGATGTTATACCATTTAGAATTTATTTTTCTCCATAATAATTAATAAATTTTTGAATAGCTCTCTCTAGGGTCCCTTCAAAAGGCTATTTTGGTGGGGAACAATGCAGTAGATTGTCTTGAGAGGAGATTGACTAGGTGGAAAGGACAGTATCTGTCAAAACAAGGCAAGCTCACTCTATAAAAAGCACTTTATCGAGTCTTCCTACGTACTTTTTGTCAATCCATATTATTCATGCTTATATAGTGAAGAGATTGAAAAATTTACAAAGGAATTTCTTATGGAGTAGTTTTGGTGAGTAGTTTAAGCGTCAATCTCGTGAATTGAGAATAGGGTATGTAGGCCGATGAAGGAAGGATGTGAAGGAAGGATGTGAAGGGCATTTGACTCTTTAGAGTGTTAATCTAACCAAGCTTAGGAAGTGGCTGTGGAGATATGCTATTGAAGTGGGTAGCTTGTGAAGGGTATATTGTTTGTAATTTTGTATTTACCTTATTTTTGTTTTTTTTTTGACGTATAGGGGTGCCGCCTCCTTGGCACCAATTAATACGATTCATACTCATTGCAAAATAAATAAATTTTTGGATAGGAATGTTACTTTTTTGATAAAGGAGATTGAAAGCAAATTTTTATAGATTAGATTGGACTCTACAAGCCCCATCCATCATTGCTGGAAATATGTGTGCATGTCATACATTTATGCCAAAAACTATTACAAGTTTGGTGTATAGGTGGCAATATTTTCCATTTATGGAAATTGTAGAGAAACTTCATAAAATTTTTGAAACGTAATAAAATTTCTTGGTCTCCTAAAATTATGAATTAATAGTGGATTGACCATAGGTTGCTCATTGTTGACTATTGCATGTGCAAACTTCCACGCTTCTTATTACTATTTTGCATTTGTTTGTTTAATTCTTGATCTTGTTTTGCCACTTTGAGAAAATGAATGACATTTTTTTTTAATCATTGGTGGCTTTATCATTGTAGTACATTAAGACGGTGGAGAAAAGGTCAACCCATTGAGTCTTGGGAGGCTCATAAGGCAGCCATTCAAGCTGTTATAAAGTTAGTTTCAGGCGAGCTTGTTACAGGTATAGTTAATTCAAATACTATGAGGCACAGCAATTTGGTGGTGTGACCGTGAAGGCATATTCCTCTTCTTCTCATATACTCTTTCTTCTTATCTAGCCTTCAAGTTCCTAATTTTCTTTCTTAATTATTATCTCAACCATCAAATTGCTTTAGGTATAATTCCATTTTATTGACTGTGTTTTATGGTAATTGAGGTTCAAGTGACACAACTCTAAAGCTTTGGAAAGGAAGGACATGTGTGCATACTTTTGTTGGGCATACAGGTTTGCTTTTGCCCCTCCTCTTTCTACATGACTATTGCTTTTTGATAATTTTGACACATTTTAATTTTTTATTTATTTTGCATTCTTATCTTACCTTAGTAATTATGGTGATTAGATGAGAAATCATTTTCGTAATATTCAAGCTTCCTATAAAATGAAAGCGGCAAAATATTTTCAGAACGAATGTTGTCTCTAAGTTCAATTACTACCACAAGTTTGAATATGATGTTACTTATTTATTTATTTTTTGGTTTTTTGGGGTTCTTAAACCTGAGTTTTTATCTCTTATTTTACTTTGTTTTATTTGTGTTGTTTTAGATGGATCATACTTATAGAGTTTATTTGTTACGAAATGAGATCTTTATTATTAATACCACAAAGGTGGAGGAGACCTTTAATTATTAGGAAATCAAGGAATGTAGCAACATAAACATTAGCTACGTGGAGATGTGCATAATGGTGGTGGTGGATGTCGAGTATAGAGGTGTGTAGAGCATGAAACATGCCATCCAAATGTGGGTTACGTGCCAAGTAGGCACTTGGCCCATTGGGCATCTCTCTCCCTCTCTTAGACTAATTAAGGTGCAATCTTGTGGAAAGATTTGCCCTTCGGCTAAACCTTGGTTCTAGCCACCAAGTTAGAGAACCGTGAGGCTTCGAGCAGGTTGTGACATGGCCTTGTGCTATGTTACATGGACTTGTGCTATGTTACATGGACTTGGGTATGATTATCGGCTGCAGTGCTTAAGTGTCAAACTTCCTAAACCCAAATCTTAGAATGTTGGAATATGTATCCAAAAGTTGGGCATGAGTATGGGGACACATCTTACATATTTATGTATGTTACATATTGTATAATTTTTTTAGATAAAATGTTATAAATTATTTACAAATGTACTTCAAATTAAATAGGAAAAATATGGAATTTATAACATTTTATATCTCTCATGCATATTATTTGTATCTCTTATTTGTGTGAGAAGTTAGAAATGTTTCTTTACTACCAAATGTGAACGTCTTCTTCTTCTTCAAACCAAACTAAACCAAGCTTGAAGTCCTATAAAATGGGGTCGGCTACATGATTTTTTCTTCTCCACTCGACTCTATAAAATTAGAAATGTTTCGTGTATCTTTAGAAATGTGCTACATCATCTGCTATTCCTTTGTCTTGGCCTGCATTAGGTATTGCATAATATGCAGGTGTCTATCTTATTTTGCTTTTTTGAAGTAATATATGATCTTTTAATGAATAGCCATGTGCTTTTGACAACTGTGCAGACACGGTTAGAAGCTTGGCTGTGATGCCTGATTTGGGAATTCTCTCAGCATCTCATGATGGGTAAATATGTTGTTCCATTTCTTTTGGTGGTCTATACAATTCATTGCTTGCTCTCTGTGTGGGGTATGCTTTTGATGTGAGTTTGCATCAAGTGCTAGTCTTAGTGGTTTAATTGCCGATGTAAAAGTTAATTTCATAAAAAGTATATCATTATCATTTACTGAACTTGGTGGTGGTGGACGCTATGACTATCAGTTTGTGTTAAATGATGACCATTACAAGTAAACAAGGGGAATGGAAGTTCAAAGAAAATTAGGCAATGAAATGGGCTTTCACAGTGAATTTGAATCCATTGAAGGGCTGCTCTATTGCAGGATGTCAAGCTATGATCTTCTTACTACGTCTTAATAGTTTTTGGAGGCTATTTATGTGAAGTGACCTTTAGTTGTTCCTTGTGCTCTACATTTCATTTGTTTGGAGGAAGGTTGACCTCTGACACTTTACCTTCCTTTTGGAATTTATCAAGCATCAATGTATGATAATGTACTGATCAATGATCTGGATTTAATTTTTCCTGAAACAGGCGGATATGAAGGAATGTACTTATGCTTCCTATGGAGATTATGCATTAGAATTTTTACTGTAAATCTGCCTTATAATGTAAATTATAATAGCCAATGCTTAGCTTTAGGATGACTTGCAACTAACTTCTTGACTGTTGAGTGGATGATTAATGATTTATTTTTTGATGCTTGTGTGATCGTAAGATAGGAACTAGTTACACATGGTCTTTTATGGTGATTTAACTACTGCTTCCCCGTCATGGTGTTCTAATCAATGCTGATATCGTAAAACATAAGCATGTTCAATTTTGCATGCTTTTTCGTTTATAGACTTGAGTAATTTGTACACTTTGCAATGCCCTTCCCCTATTCCCTGATTTAGTGTTCAGTGTTATTTTTACTTGGTTTTCACGTTCCAACTTATCTTTAATATTGGGGTTTGGTTTTATTTTGACAGTTCCATCAGGTTATGGGCACTTACTGGTCAAGTTTTAATGGAGATGGTTGGTCACACTTCTATTGTCTATTCTGTCGATTCACATGTTTCTGGGCTTGTTGTCAGTGGCAGTGAGGATCGTTTTGCGAAGATATGGAAAGGTTTTTCTCTTTGGGATTTATATATGCTTTATCAAAATTCTTCTAGTTCTACTTGGAAAGTCTGTTTGCCTCATATTGCTATTTGCAGTTCTTGTTTGGTTGGTAATTTATTTTCCCTTGGTAAGTGTTTGTTCGGTATGTAAAATAGCTGAAATTTTCAACTAATGTTTTGCCTTTTAATTAGCATGCAGACCTAATTTTTGGTGGGTGCAGGCTTATTGTGGTTCATTAACATTTTGGGAGGTTCTTTTAACTTGGTGGGTGCAGGCTTACTGTGGTCCATAAACACCAATACTATATCAATCTGTAATATGTGTTTTGACTTTGAGAAAGCTGCAGTGCTTGTCACAGTCATCGTCAATTCAGCTTTGCTATCTAAAATTGATTGTTCATGATTATTGGATTGGATTTGATATATTTTAAAAGGCTGCTAGGATAGAAGAAATTTTGTTCAAGAGAAATGATGTCTGAGAATTTATGCATGGAGATGTTTCTATATATGAGGGGTAATAGTGGCATTGTTTGTTGTCAACTAATTAGCATTAAACCAGTGGTAGTACTGGGAAACTGTATTACTGTCATTTCAAGTTAGTATGCAGTGATGAACCTCTCTCGTTTTCTATCTTCCTTGGTTGCTAGGGTTTCAGACTTCACCTTCAGAGACATTGTACTTTTTGATTGGGTTGATTTGTTTGACATATCGATCAAGTTAGTATGAAGTGATGAACGAATTATATTTGTGTATAATAATGGCACTATTACTATTGTTATTTAATCATTATAAGGCCATGAGTAATATTAGGCAATTGCATTTCACCCATGAGTTGATGTTAATGGCCAAGTGGAAAGTGAGAAGGTGAAAGAGTTACATGCCCATTTTGGCATTGGCATTATTCTTAAACTCTCAAGCAAGGTGGAAAACAAAAAAAGAAGAGTAATGTGAAAATTATGATCCTTTTATCTTATCAGGTAATGCACTATTATTATTTTCTATTACTAAAACAGTAAAAATTAGGAACATATTTTCACTAGGCAACAAAATTGTCACTACTAGTCAATCTCTGCTGTCCTGAAATTTTTGTCCACTTTTGCTTGGGTGATTTTAAAAGGTCAGAATGCTTTTGGGGAAAGAAGGCATATTCTAGAGGCTGTGTTAGTGGCCAATTAGGTGGTGGACTTGAGACTGAAAGTCGGGGAGTGGGGCTTTTCTTATGAGTTGGACATAGAAAAATCTTATGATCACATTTGCTGGGACTTTCTTTGCCCTGCAGCGCAGGAGATGGGCAATGGCTGATGGAAAAGTTGGACATGATCTTGTGTCTTCTGTCAACTTTTCTATTTTAGAGAATGGAGTTCCAAAAGGTTCTTTTGCATGCTCTAAGGCCTTGTGACTAGGGGATCCCCTCTCCCCTTTCCTTTGTATTATAGGGATGGAGGTTTTTAGCCATATGACAGCAAGGATGCTTGGAGAAGGTTTATACATGAATTCATAGTTCAGAATAGGGGTGGCCTATCGATTCATGTGTCTATTTTTTTTTGCTGCTGATGCTATTATTTTTTGTGAAGTGACAAGGAGTACTAAAGAATTCTAATTTATTTGACTTATCACAAGCTTTTTGCATGACATACCTAATTTTTTTAGTTTTTGTTGGACACAAATGCAACTTCGTATTTGGCATATTTTATGAACTTGAAGAGAATTGACAAGTATAAACTTCTTTAGATTTGCTAGTTTCATGAAGAAGTAACATCTACGTGCATAAGTAGGTACCAAGGGCATGTGGTAGGCAGACTAGTGTATCTATATGTATATAATGTATGTAATAGATGTGTGTGTATGTGGGCATGAGATTACTACAATTAGGAATTAGCTTGAGGGTAAATGAAATTAGGCTTAAGGTTATAATTGGAGTTTAAAGTACACAGGGCATAGCAGGCATCGTGGCAAGTGAAGGGTTAAAGGTAGACTAACCACATAACATGTGTGTGCGTGTAGAATGAGCTCATGTTATAATTGTAAAGAAGTCAAAAGATGATGCAGAGGAGGCGGCCACAATCAGTGTCCCTAACATAATGGCGGGCAAATTTGAGGTAGCTGTTATATAGTTATTTCTTCAAAAGGTTCGGATAGAATGAAAAGCAATTTTTTGGTGAAGAATAAGACTCATAAGGAGGTAGCAGTTCCCTCCTTTTTGTATTATAGTTGTACACTTCTTCTGTAGCAGATGGAGTACCTGAAACTATGTTTTTTATTATTATATTGATCGCTGGTTATGAGAATTAAGTTTATAACCACAAATTTATTTGAAGTGAGCAGCTTCTTTCATCTTTTAATATAGTAATACTTCGAAAACGAAAATTGTGTGTTTGAAATAATCACTGGTTACTAGTATTAGTGTTATGTTTTTCTTTTCTCATTTTAAATCCTTAGATTTATTAATTGAATGTTGTTTTTTTACCTGAGAAATGGTTTTGTGTTGCAGATGGAGTTTGTGTCCAAAGTATAGAGCATCCTGGTTGTGTTTGGGATGTCAAATTCTTGGAAAATGGTGATATTGTGACTGCATGTTCTGATGGAGTTGTGCGTATTTGGACAATACATCAGGATAAGATTGCTAACTCGTCCGAGCTTGAATCCTTTGCTTCGCAACTTTCTTATTACAAGTGTAGCAGGTAGAACATTGATCAATTGCTTATATAAAGAGCGTCAAACTAATTATCTTTTGTAACATAGGCTATATGCATGTTGCCATTAAACGCTTATTGAAAACTAAATCATCATCCTTGGGTAGTAGTTACCTTATATTTCAGGTTATCTTTATTTTTTCTTTCTTTCAGATTCATTTTTTTAATACCTGGATGTTCATTGTGTTATGGTTTTTGAGTTACTCTATAGTCTGAGTGATGTGGTATATAGCGTTTTTATTGCTAGTAAACCACGAAAACAGTTTGATTGCAGAGCCTCTATAACTTGTAAGCTTTGCCTAATACACGTGTTGTATCCTGTTGTTTGTACTAGGAAGAGGGTTGGAGGATTGAAATTGGAAGAATTACCACGGCTGGAGGCTTTACAGGTTCCAGGTTCGATCCTACTTATGTGCATAGCAAGAAACATTTCATTAATTTTATAACAGTTTTGTTGTCTAAGAACATTCTGATGTTTGATAGATGATGCCACAGTAGTTGGGTGGACATATATTTTGTTGAGGAAGACTAGTTTCTTTGATGTGAACTGTATTTGTAAATTTTGTATCAAATTTGCGTTGTATTTATATTGATTTGTTATTACTCGTATGTCAATAGAAAATAGTTGATGAAACATAGAACATATAATTTGACAGATGCTAACTGTTCCCATAATTTGAGGATGTTTGGTGGTCAAAGAGATTGTAGAAAAGCTGTTTTACATATAAATAATAACAAATTTTGATGGTCTGTTGATCAGGAACAAGAGATGGCCAGACAAAGGTTGTAAGAGAAGGGGACAATGGTGTAGCATATTCATGGAATATGAAGGAGCAGCAGTGGGATAAGGTATTTCCTTCATTTTATTATCTTTTCAGCCCTTCGTCTCATGGTTTATTTTTGTACGCCTTCTCCACCAATTGTTTAAACTTTTTTGTGCATTGTTGTATTATTTTTTTTAAATATTTGGGCTTTGAAATAATCTTTTGCTGCTCTATAAAGGTCACATGCAGTGTTTTGATGGGACAGTTTTTACACCCAGTTTAGATGAAAATGACCAGATTGTGATGTGATGAATGAGGTGTTGATATATTGTAATGGATGGGTATTAAGGCTGAAGTTATTATTTTTAAACCTGCCTGATTTATTACTGTTTTTTTTAATCTCCTTTTGCAGTATTTCTGACCTTTTTTTCCGCCTTGGGTTTGTGGTATTATACTTATTTGACCATGTAATTAGCAGGAAAATTTGAGCCTGCTGATGCATTATGTGCAATATAATGAGTGGCTTCTAGTAGCAACTAATGTAGTTGCCATTGGTCCTTCTCCATTGAATGGCAAATTTTTAATCCATCGCCGTTGATTTGTGTGTGTAATGAGGATGATGTGCCATGTTTGGCAATATTAGCAACAAGTTGTTCATGCCCAGGGCTGTAAAATGAATCAACCTAGCTTTCATTTGGCTTGGTGTAGACAAGGATCATATCGTTGATGAGGGAAGTGGTATAACATGCCAGGTGATGGGGGAGTTCTGGGAAATGAACAGGTGAGGGGTGAGGCAGTCCCTGTGACCAAAGAGTGACAGTTGAGAGAGAAAGTATAGTATATATCCCAAGTCCTTCGAAGTTTTCCCTTGGGGATGCTGTTACTGTGCTGTAGTGTAAAAGTATAGTAAAAATAACGTTTCCATTTATTTTTCTTTCCTTATTATTTCATATTATGATCTAGCCTTCTAGAGCTCAGTTACGAATGCTGATTTTGTCATCCACTAGTGCATTTATTTGTGGACAGGCCAAATGATTAAACTTTTCAAGTAATGGTTAACACCCTCAAAATTCTTTTTGTCTAGCACTAGCCCTCATATAGTTCTGTTGCAAAGGACATGTTTTGGTTTGTGGCTAGAAAGATTTTAGAAAGGAAAGGGACAAGCGATGATTTGGACATTTGGCGATGTGCAATCATAGACTTACCAGAGGCTGATTAAAAAAAAAAAAAAAAAATCCGACTTACAAAAGAAGTTGGAATTTAGAATTTTGAGGAAGTACATAACTAATGAGAGCAAGTGTTGTGAGATCACTTGGGAACTGCATAATTGGAATTATATGCCTTTAAAAGGCCATGAATAAGAATTTTTGAAAGTTTTTTATTTTTCTTTTCTCTAGTTATATAGATATGCCTTGTAACAAAAGTGAAACTAATGCTAGCAAAGTTTTTTTTGAAAACATATACTTGTTGATTAGTTTTGATGTGCATGAGAGGGAAGGAATTGTGAGGGATCTAGACTCTCCATTCTTTTTCTTGACTAGGTCACTTAGTAAGACCATTGTTCTCTCTTGATGTTTCATTTGAACTATATTTTTGTTTTCTGAAACATGAAAGGAAAATGAGGTGATACTTCCCCCTCTCGCGCTTTTCTTCTTGGGAAGAAAGCAGAGGCTCCTGACCTAAACAGGAAGTCAAATGCTCTTTGAAGTAGTATTCTGGTGTAAGATTACACGAAACCATGCTGGATGTACCCTTTTAGTGTGAGGTTATGCAATCTCATCTATCCGCAGAGGCTCCTGACCTAAACAGGAAGTCAAATGCTCTTTGAAGTAGTATTCTGGTGTAAGATTACACGAAACCATGCTGGATGTATCTTTCTAGTGTGAGGTTATGCAATCTCATCAGATAGATGTACTTTGAACCTATTTCACTGGATACTATTTAAAAGTTTAATTTATGCTCGCAGAGATAACTTGCACTTGTATGAGTTTACTAATGTCCTCATTCAATATCTTCATCAACTAGACTTGGGTTCTGTTTGTTCCTTGGTTGTATATGCATTTTGTGGGATTATTTTTTGGTACGTCATTTTCTGTTATTAATGTCTATTTGAGTTTTTACACTGGTATTTGCCTAGTTGGCTTAGATATCTAGTTTTAATGTGGCTAAGTCACTTAGTTCTTTATATATGATCTGATTCTGTTCCCAATTTATTGTTTGTGGCCTTTCCTTTTAATGTAGAAATGTTTATACCCTGTATTACTCTTTTAATTTAGATTGGTGAAGTCGTTGATGGACCTGATGATAGCATGAAGCGTCCTGTTCTTGATGGGATCGAATATGATTACGGTTAGGCTTTTAGTCTGATTTGCCCTTTCATGCATGCATCTTTTTTTCTTCTCATTTTTGTCATGACAATTTTGATGCTTTTTCCTCAGTATTCGATGTTGATATTGGAGATGGCGAGCCTACTCGTAAATTGCCCTATAATCGATCAGGTAAGTTAATGCTTCTCAGCTTTTTGTTATGCTTCAGAGGTATGATGTAAAGGCTAAAGCTATTGTGTCATTTATTTCGTAATTTACTTGGTGGATGCTGATTGTTTTGTCTTTGTTGGAACATGTTCTGGTAACTTTATAGAACTGTGCATGAATCCATATCTAAGGAGCCATTACTTGGTGTAGTGTTAAAAGATTAATTCCCAGGAAAAAAATGTTAGAAGATTGGGTTGTTCACTTCAGTCTGAAATGCTGGTTTAAGCCTGAGAGCCCCACCTTTTGCAAATAATACCAAGGTTCAGGCTCCAGTCCACAACTTCACCAGCCTGCATTGATACAACTAGTACTTGAACATGACCTTTATGTAGATTTATGTATCATGGTCCAACTTAGTGACAGAATGTTGAGAAATAGAGAGGGGTTGTGGAATGGATTTGAGGTTTAATGGATCTCGATTGATTTGATGAAAAGCATCTAGACATAATTCATATAGATCAATGGAAAGGTGCAATGAGTTGGATTTGAGATAGAGAGTTACGGTTTGGTGGGGAGGGTTGCTGTCTTAATGTTGGGAAGTCTCTCAAGGGTGAAGCAGTTTAGTGGCAGAGGCAATAAGGTGTGGTGATGAAGAGGTGGAAAAGCAATGTGTTGAAGGAGCAACAGGAAAGGTGGGGATTGGAGTTGGAGGAGTGAGTGTAATAAATGGATTTGGAGAGCGTAGCTATGTTTTAACTGATTTTGTGATAGGAACTGTGATTTATATGGCATAACATGTTTATCATAATCCTATTTTATTTATGTCCATTTGGTTGTGGCCTTCCAACTCTCTCAGTTTTTTAGTGTTGATGGTCGTACATAGGAAGTAGCTTACCCACATATGGAAGCAGTTATCCTTTTGCATATAACATGTGCTCTTGTTAGATGTTCTGAATATCTTATTTTATGCTTGACGTCCTAGTCATTTTACTTTTACTTTAAACAAATTATGTATGTATTGTTAACCCCGAAGTGATTGAATAATTGGTGAGCTACTTCCAGATAATCCATATGATACTGCTGATAAGTGGCTTTTAAAGGAGAATCTTCCTCTTTCCTATCGTCAACAAATTGTGGAGTTCATACTCCAAAATACAGGACAAAGAGATTTTGCTCTTGATTCATCATTTCGTGATCCTTATACTGGTTGTAAGTATCATATCATATTCGATGCTTTATTGCCATTGGAGTTGTCCGACAAGGTTCCCAAATTGCTTCATTTTCATGTAACAAATGCTTTTTGTTGTCACATTTCAGCTAGTGCATACGTACCAGGAGGACCATCCAACATGCACGGTATGTTTTCCCCCCTTTTGAGAAGGAAAGTACTACTTTGTCATAGTTTTCATGTCGATGACATCTTCTCATCTTGTTCAACTTTCTACATGACTTCCCATATGAGACCACAGCTTACTCTAATATTGTTGACATTTTGCTTAAAATAACAGCTACCTCAGCAAAACCTACTTTCAAGCATATTCCCAAGGTACGCACCTTTAGGCTTTATTTTTTATTCCTAATACATGCCTTTTTCATATCCTGTCAGATTGTTTCAAACTCAAATGCACTCTTTGAAATTGCATGGCTATGTAAATTGGGGCATTTTGTTTGAGGACAAAAAGAAAAGGGGAAAATCATGAACAAATCATGTTAACTTTTATATCAGCATATAAAAAGGTATTCCTAGTATTCTGCAACCCACTTCCCTCGGATCCTAAAGTTGGTACGCCCTTTATTCTTGTTTCCAGAAAGGAATGCTTGTCTTTGATGTGGCTCAGTTTGATGGGATTCTCAAAAAGATTTCAGAGTTCAACAATGCTCTGCAGTCTGATCCGGTGGGTTTATTTCCCCCTCAAGTACTAATATGTTTTTGATATTTTTGCCTTTTTGTTGGTTCACTTCTATTTAGTTCTTCACGCCCCCTCCCCCTTTTTGGGACCATCATGTGTTGATTCCCTCCTTGCTTACTAATCCCATGGTGATTGCTTCTCTTCTTCTGCAATGTTCTGAATTCCCATGTTTATTATTATCACTAGATTTGCTTAATCTGAATCCTTTTTAATCTAAACTTCAATTAGACACATGGTTTTTTTTGGTGACTGACTCTTTATTATTATTATTGTATTTACTATATTAAAGATGTTTGGTTTTGAACACTCATTTTTTAGTTTCTTAAGTGACGGATCCGTTGAAAATCTTCTGAAGGACAAAAAAAGTTTGTTGCTGACTGAGCTTGAGGTTTCAAGATTGGATGCTATTGTTAAAATTCTGAAGGACACATCACATTATCACAGCAGTAGATTTTCAGATGTTGACATCACTTTGTTGCTGAAATTGTTAAAATCCTGGCCACTAGCAATGATATTTCCAGGTGAGCTTGCATAACTTTAAATGCTTTTAGTGTGTGGTTCATTTCTTTTATCTGCCTGTGATAGTCCTCAGTTTCATTGTGTTAGGGATGCAATGTTCTAAGTAGTTGGGATAAAGGTTTTTTGAGTTGAGTTAGGGATTCAGTGATGAAGACAGTTGTAGGTTACTAATCACTTCTGGCTTTTGAGAAGCCTTGTAGACCAAACTAAATGTTTCAGTTACTTGGGTGTTATGAATGGGTCACTGCAAATTGTAGAAGTTTATTAAATCAGAGGTGGCAATAGTATGGAGTACTCTATCTGGGTTTGCATCCTCTTCGGGAAATCCTTGCATAGAAGGTGCACACAGTTGACTTAAATGGGAACATGGAGTTTGTTATTAGTGTCAGATGTGTGATTGCAAAGGTCAGCTTTGAATCCAAATCTCAGGCTGCTTTGAATTTGGAGGTAGGTGATTTGTGCACAGACTAGCTAGTCAGAGAGGTGGTTGGTTCCCCATGGTCCTCCGTGCATTGCAGCAGACTATGGCTTCAGTTTCACCCTTTCTAATAGTAGACTTGCAGGGTGTTGCTTGACCTTGGTTAGGATTTGGTTTCTTGGGTGTCGTCCCTGCTATGCATCAGAAGAGGGAAAACAATGAAGAAAAGATTAAACCAAATCCAGCCATTCACCCAGGAGGAGCTCCAACCAAGAATGCTCATAGCACAATTTTTTCTTGATTTTTAAATAGGAAGTTCCTGTTGTTTCTGAATTTTAAATAATTTATTCTGTTTCTGAGTCCTTTCATAGCCACGAAATTATTCAGATCACTTTGGTTTTGTAGATACAAATTGGTTGAAATCCAATTACCATTTATTTGTAGAAAATTGTGCTTAAGATTTGTGATAAATGAACTAATTAAGCACTCATTCTGTTCTCATAAGCTACTGATTGGAATACAATTGATTCTTATATTCTTTCTTATTGTTTAGTAGGCTGAAGATTTAATTTCACTCATGGGGTTAATTTCATATATTCTGTATGTGCAGTTATTGATATCTTGAGGATGATCATTCTGCACCCAGACGGGGCTTCTAGACTACTAAAGCATGTTGATGATAAAAATGGTATCTGATTTAGAAATGTACTTTGTATTTCACTTTTGTTTATGACAATGGTTGTAATGGACCTGCTCATGTAAGGACTCCAACATGCCATTTTTGTCAATTAGTATATATGCAACTATCCTGTAATTGTTCAATCTTGATTCTGATGGAATTTAAGCTGGAGCTTGATCAGGCCAGATGATTCCAGAACTGGGCCTTAAGCTGGTTGGGTTGAAGAACATGCCCTTAACATATGCGTACACTTTTGCAATGCATTTGGAATATGCCTTTTTATCTGTGGTATGTTTTTATTTTTTCAAGTTTGGCATTTACCGAAGACTTTTTCTCTAAGCAGATGTGCTAATGGAGATGGTTAAGAATGTTACTACAAGTCCTGCACTTCCAGCAAATCTTTTAACCAGCACTCGTGCTGTGACTAACCTCTTCAAGACTTCATGCTACTATCAGTGGTTGCTAAAGCATCGTGGTGAGGTTAGTACGTTTGGCAATGCAACATAGAAACTTATCTGAATTGGTTTGTGGGTCAACATTAGAGGTTCTTATTTCTTGAGAAGAGTGAGCCTTTGTCATTCAAAGTATTGATTCCATTCATATATCTGGATTATGGGGTATTCCTTGGAAACTCAATCCGGATGCCTCTTTTTCTGCCAACCAGTGGCCTAGTCTGGTTGTAGCCATTTGTGTTGGAGCATGTTTTTTTTTTTTTTAAAAAAAAAAAATACAAGGTTGTACTATGACAAATTGCAGAAAGTATAGGTAGCCATTTTTCTTGATAATTGAATGGATTAGTGGTTATAATTTGTCTAACAAGTCCATTCACACAAGGTAAACTTTTGAGGGAGCAGGTCTCCAGGTCAGTGATTGAGAAAATTTTCCAGGAAAAAAATAGAGCATAATTTTATGAGCCTCTCTTGTGTTATGCAGACTTGGCAGTTAAACTGCAGTACTTGTGTCATAAATCTTATAGATCATTATTATCTTCAGAATATTGGAGATCTTTTCCTAATTTACCCTTTCAATAACTGTGTTGTTATCTGTTTATGTAACCATGCCCATTTTCTGACACTACGATTTTTCCATTTATCTTTGGGTTCTTGTAGTTCTGACAGTTGATATCCAGGCACATGCACCTGTGATTCATATCCTAGGCCATGTAGCATGGAGTCTTTCACTCGAATGATGATCACTAGTTTTTTTGCTTTTCTTGCTGTTCTTTCCAATATTTGCTTTGTGTTTGGAATTAACTTCTGAGATCAACTTAGTTACCAGTTTCATTATGCAGTCTACCTTTTTTCTCTTCTTCTCTCTTCCCCCCCCCCCCCCCCCCCCCCCCCCAACCCAATCATTAATTTTTATTGTACCTCGAAGGTAGTTGTATTAAGCACTTTCAACCTCTGAACTCTTGTATGCTTTTATA